>JAMZEH010000013.1:1302500-1522500 GCA_024699665.1 Ostrea denselamellosa
ACACACACGCACGCACACACACAGAGAGAGAGAGAGAGAGAGAGAGAGAGAGAGAGAGAGAGAGAGAGAGAGAGAGAGAGAGAGAGAGAGAGAGAGTTAAATGGTATTGTTGGTATCAAGAATTTGATATCAAGAAATTTGTAGTGAATTTTTTCTATATAGATAAATCGAATTAATGATATAAAAATCATAGGTAATTCATGCTATCGAGAATAAATTAATGACCAAGAATTTCTTTATCTATTGCTTTAAACAAAAATGTTAAGGAATTCTTGATATCAACGAGTCGAATTTTTTATATCAATAACTCTAGAGAGATGAGTAAAATATGAAGCGTCTCCCAATATTTAACCAAAATCAAGAATTGGGAAATATGAAATTGAATTGGAATACGTGTTTGATGTCACAAAGCATAACGTCAGATAACGCTATTTTTACATGATTTTATGACAGTATTCAAGTTTCCTATTATTGAATTAATACACATCTTTTTAATCATCATCAGCAACCAATTTCTAATATACAGTAATTATTTAAATATGAACATGTCCTTTTTTCTGCCATAATATGTAAAACCTCTGAATATAAAACACATTATAAAGTACTAGACTAAGTATGAATTTGTTTTGCTATGTCAAAAATCATTATGTTTTAAAATTACACATTTTCAATGCAAGTTTAAATACTTCTCAATTTGTTAACAGATGCTAATATTTGCAGATTCTTCGCCTCCGTCAACTTAGCTGCAGAACTGCAGCTCTCTGAGAGAAAAAAAAGGATATATCTTTCATGTGTTCAGCGCAGCTTGTGTCCCCTGTGTTCAATGCAGCTTCCGTCTTCTGTTCAATGCAGCGTGTCTCTCTTTTGTAATATTTATTTTAACAATACACAATTTCAATGCAAGTTTAAACACTTCTTATTCTGTTAACAGATGCCAATATTTGCAGATCCTTCGCCTCCGTCAACTTAGCTGCAGATTTGTAGCTCTCTGAGAAAAAAGAAATGGTTATATCTTTTTGTGTTCAACGCAGCGTGTCTCTTTTGTGTCCAATGCAGTATGTCTCTCTGGTGTTCATTGCAGCTCCCCTCTTGTGTTCTGTGCAGCGTGTCTCTCTTGTGTTGCAGCCTGTCTCGTCTGTGTTCAATGCAGCGTGTCACTCTTGTGTTCATTGCAGCCCCCCTCTTGTGTTCAGTGCAGCGTGTCACTCTTGTGTTGCAGCCTGTCTCGTCTGTGTTCAATGCAGCGTGTCACTCTTGTGTTCATTGCAGCCCCCCTCTTGTGTTCAGTGCAGCGTGTCACTCTTGTGTTCAATGCAGCCTCCCCCCCCCCCCCCCTCTTGTGTTCAGTACAGCGTGTCACTCTTGTGTTCAATGCAGCCCCCCCCCCCCCCCCCCCCCCCCCCCCCCTCTTGTGTTCAATGCAGCATGTCTCTCTTATTATGCTTATTATGAATTTTACATACTAGTAAATATAATTATACCAATGCTAATTCAGAATGCAGAAATAAGTATAGATACGGGAGGAAACTCATGATGAAATGCATTTTAGCCTGTACAAGCTGTTTCACTAAACTCTGTAACATATTTTTCAATATTTACATGTCCAGTGTTGTTGCCTTTGCTAACGCGGTTCATGAAGTAAACCAAGGTGAAACGTCCCAGTTCATACCTTCATGTATTTTCAAATTTGAAAATTATTTTTTATAATATTCACATTCTTAATGTTTTTGCCTTTTATGTCTTTATACGTATATGGTAGCCATTTCCTCATGAATGCGATGCAATTGTGAGCAATCGGCGTGTGAATCTTGGTGTAGTATATGTGGGACACAGTCTCACTATATCCCAAACTGGTTCGTATTGGCTATCAGTTCTCAATGTAATTCCAAAATAACAAGAAAGAAACACGGTTTTTAATTTATCACATGAAAATATAAATTTAGAGTTCTATAATAGATACATTTAATTACTAGCGATAACATGGCCCAAGCAAAACAACCCGGAAAAAAATGTTTAGTTTTACTCCATTGATAAATATAGTACGTCTATTTTAACGGCTGGAAATTTTTAAAGAAATGAAAGTAAAGTGTATATATAGAATATGCATATCATAATTGAAAATACGTGATGGTATGAACTGCGACGCTTCACACCGCCATACTTCATGAAGCGTTGTAGTTCATACCCTCACGTACTTCCAAAACTGAAATATCCACTGTCCTTAAAGTATGACAAATAGGAATTAACATGTATCACATTGACAAAAGCATGACAAATAGGAATTAACAGATAGCACATTGATTGACAAATGGGAATTAACAGATATCACATTGACAAAAGCATGACAAATAGGAATTAATAGATATCACATTGATTGACAAATAGGAATTAATAGATATCACGTTGACAAAAACATGATAAACAGGAATTAACAGATATCACATTGACAAAAGTATGACAAATAGGAATTAACAGATATCACGTTGACAAAAGTATGACAAATAGGAATTTACAGATATCACGTTGACAAAAGTATGACAAATAGGAATTAAAGATATCACATTGACAAAAGCATGACAAATAGGAATTAACAGATATCACGTTGACAAAAGTATGACAAATAGGAATTTACAGATATCACGTTGACAAAAGTATGACAAATAGGAATTAAAGATATCACATTGACAAAAGCATGACAAATAGGAATTAACAGATATCACGTTGACAAAAGTATGACAAATAGGAATTAAAGATATCACATTGACAAAAACATGATAAACAGGAATTAACAGATATCACATTGACAAAAGTATGACAAATAGGAATTAACAGATATCACGTTGACAAAAGTATGACAAATAGGAATTAACAGATATCACGTTGACAAAAGTATGACAATTAGGAATTAATAGATATCACATTGATTGACAAATAGGAATTAACAAATATCATATTGACAAAAGCATGACGAACATGAATTAGCAGATATCACATTGACAAAAGTATGACAAATAGGAATTAGCAGATATCACATTGACAAAAGTATGACAAACAGGAATTAACAGATATCACATTGACAAAAGTATGAGGAAGGTTATGCGATCGATACTGTATGTACCAATATGTATTCATTTTCATGGTATTCATTTAACAATTTATTTATTGTTGTGTGTGTGTGTGTGTGTGTGTGTGTGTGTGTGTGTGTGTGTGTGTGTGTGTGATGTTTTAAGCCACTACATCAACCATCCGTAAATTAACATGTTTACCTGATGGAGAGAGAGAGAGAGAGAGAGAGAGAGAGAGAGAGAGAGAGAGAGATGTTTACGTATTAATCAGTTTGTAAAATTCTTTTGACTCTCTTTGGAGTTTCCAGTTTTTATTTAGAATCTCTAAAGATTTTCATTTCTTTTAAAGTATCTCTTGCATCTTGAGGACATTTTCCACGCGAGATTTCAGAACAATTCTGGCAGATTATACTTTTATAGTCTATATTTATAGGTCACCCAATTCACTCAAGTGACCTATTACTGTTGTGCGTTGTCCGTTAATAATTGAACATTTTTAACTTCTTGATAACCACCATTCCAATATTATTTGGAACAAGGGTGACATAAATTGTAAATTTCAGGACTCCTGCACCTCCGGGGCTTTAGGGGTTGGGCAAAAATTTGCCAATTTTCAAAGATCTTGGATATTTAGAAGGAGCAGATAGCTTTTACCAAAATTGTAAATTTCATGATCCCGTGGATTGGACTAATATTGTTATAGTGATCATTATCTTCATCATTTGAAAGACTTTGGTTTTTTTTTATTTTGCTGATACCGTATGAAAACGAAACGCATATTTAGGAAAAGCAGAATGAGACGTAC
This sequence comes from Ostrea denselamellosa, assembly GCA_024699665.1. NCBI lineage: Eukaryota > Metazoa > Mollusca > Bivalvia > Ostreida > Ostreidae > Ostrea > Ostrea denselamellosa. The sequence goes on from JAMZEH010000013.1 coordinate 1,306,371, forward strand.
CAAAATTGTGAATATTGCAACCCCATGGTTCTGACTCTAGGTTGGGTTCAAAATAGTCATATAGTGTTAAATAATATATATTTTATTATGTATCTTAAAGTCTTTCATCAGTATTGGTACTTTCGGGGGGTATTTGTGTTTTAAGAACAGATCTTGTTTATTCTGCTGCAGAATATTAGAATTTAGTTTAGATATGCAGATGAGAAAAATTATGATAGTTTTCATAGCCTTTCGGGTTATTGATACGTTTAACTAATTAATACCATGGTGACCAATAAGGCATGTGCGCCTCTTGTTCGTTGATCTCGCCAAACTTTCCAAGCAGCGGCAACTCTTGTACTGGACCAGGCAACCATATGTAAATTTGTGCATCACGCTAAATCCGTAAGAAATTGATTGTAATTACAGAGATATAAGAACCTGATCATGGTTTGTGAAATACAAGTCATAAGGAAGATTTAGGCTAAAAACAAGGGCATCCTCTGTCTATATAATTAAGATTTTTTTTTTTTCATATTTACATTCTACTTTCATTAAAATAGACGCACTATAGCTATATCGCATTTGTGAGAAAATGGCTATCTCTACAATAATGTAAAGATGTAAATATTATTTTATAACAACCGTAAAGGCTGCCACAGGAAAAGTGGTTTTATTCGTTTGAAATAGCTTGATTGTCGACTTCAATTTGTTTTACAAGAAAATATTTCTGAAAATACAATGATTTACACGCATATATAGACAAAAACTGCCTGCAACAAAGACTATGGACCACCAATAGAATAATGACCGGGGGGTCCAACTTCTACGAAGACAAAAATGCCCCCCCCCCCCCTTTCTGTAGAATGCGTGTCCATCTGTAGTGTTTTTACTATGGGGTATTTTTTTATGGCGTGAAGAAATAACCTCTTTAAAAAAAACCTCCCATTATTACACTATTTTAGTTACAATACTAAACATGTTTCCTTTGAATAGACATTGCTTTCTCCGAATACAAAATGTGGGAGAAAACCCTATATGTCACTTTCAAGTAAGTTGGTGATGGGAAATTGACGAGGTTATGGGGGTAGCAAATTCGTACTGTGTAGACCAGTTGGAGAGATTCACCCCTTTATAACCCCATGTCCAGGTTGATGACCGGGGTCAAAATTCCACATAGATAAACGATCTCTTTTCTTCAGAATAGACAGTATATGTCAGTTGTAATTTAAGGTATACGACTACATCGGTAAAGTTAGCCATCAGTAGCTAGCTTATAGTAACTGGCTAACTAAAATCAGAAAAGTTGGCTACTTGTAGCCAGCTACTGGAAACTAGAATAATTAGCAACAAGTTGCCAGATTATACAAACCAGCTACTTAAACGAGAAAAGCTAGCTACTAGTACCCAGCTACCACACGGAATTAAGGCTATTGCTACTGAGAGCCAGCTACAAAAAGCTGATGACTGGGTTTGAATATAATTATACATCAGGTTTATTTAGACGGCGAGGAGTCATTTTCATATCAGCATATGCTTTAAAATTCCAAACATCATGTTTTATTTTACCAGCTACATAATCTTTGCTGTGCAAAATACGAAGAAACTTTCAAGCCGAGTGTAAAACTTGGAACAGGGGCCTGTATGGGTATTTACTATATAGAAATATTGAATTCATAGTAAAAATCTGAAAATGAGCTTATAATAACGTTCTTACGGAGAAAACCATAAACTTGCATGTATACTTATAGATTTAAAGAAAGAAATTTGTATTTACGTCAACGAAATGATTTTTTTAAAGGTTGTACACAGGAAGAGATGTGGTTTCAACATCTCAATATGCGTTCATTTTTCAGATATCATGCCTAGTGACATCAGCCACTTATCAATTTTGATGGGAAAAAAAAACCAACTTTCATTTTCCTTTGAATGTCGTAAGTAAATGAGTGTTTGCATCAAAGAAGGAAAAATAAATCAGAGTTACAATGAGTGATTTTGATATCTCAATACGCCATATAAATCTTTCAACATCACGCTTAAGGAAATCAGCGACTTCAACATTGTGAGGTACAGATCATATTTCTTTGGAATCCTATTGCTGTCATTTGCTCCATCGTACCATCGCTGCAATATGATACGATGACAGAGGATGGCATGATGGTGCTATCGTACAAGTACCACCATGTCATCATCATCGTACCATCACTCTCCTTAATTATACCCGCATTTTCTAAAGTAAGTCCGGGTATATTGTTGTTACCCTCGTCTGTCCGACCGTCTGTCACACTTTCTTCTTCCTCAAACTTCTCTTTTATTTTAAGCAATAACAAGAATATATTTACGTTATGGGTTGGAATCTCAACCATTTTAAATATACCGTATAACGGGTATTTTCTGCGATTGTTCTTTTTCTTGCGGATAGGAAAATCCGCAAAAAATTACAATTGCAAAATATATATACATGTACATGCCTATAGGTACATAGAGGTATAATGCAACCACAGAAATTGGAAACGCAAAATATAATTTGCTACCATGTACCAATTAAATCGCAATAATTTCCAACCGCAGAAAATGTCCTTTATACCCACCCACCCCACTAAGCCGCCCGCGTGGCGCAGTGGTTAGAGCGTCGGGCTCAAAGATCTGATGATCCTTGAGTCGGGCGTTCGAATCCCACTGTGGGTGCCGGTCTTTCGGATGAGACCGTATAAACCGAGGTCCCGTGTCGCAGTAGGTGTGGCACGATAAAGATCCCTCCCTGCTCAAAGGCCTTGAGTGCCGGTAATGGTGACAGCCGCCGGATAGCTGAAACATTGCTCAGGCGGCTATAAACAAACAAACACCCAACCCACTAAAAATGATGGAGATTGGGAAGACCCTGGGTCACTTGCTCATCAGAATACTCAATGCATCATTACCTGAATCATTACCTGAATTGTTTTAAATATATTTCAGCAAGTTTGAAATATACAGAATATTCAATGCATTTTGACATATGCAGCAAGAATATATGTGGTTTATAGTATATCTAAAGGCAAGTAGTGTCTTATGACAGAATCTAGTTTGGGTATATACTGATACTAAATGCGAATGCAGTCGTGATTTCAAGGAAGGATGATTGATTGATTGATTATATATTGTCTAACGTCCCGCTCGAGAATTTTTCACTCATATGGAGACGTCGCCATTGCCGGTGAAGGGCTGCAAAATTTAGGCTTATGCTCGACGCTCAGTGTCACATTGCTGTGATACTGGACCTCGGTTTTTGCGGTCTCATCCGAAGGACCACCCCATTTAGTCGCTCCTTACGACAAGCATGGGGGCACTGAGGACCAATTCTACATCCCCAAGGGGCCAAGGAGAAATGGCTCAAATATAAATAGCTATTGACAAAGCATTTCGCAAATTCTATGATTGTTATAACGATCTAATTTACCAATACAACCTGTCATTGTGTCAAATGCTGTATGACGTGTTTCTTATCATTCTTGTTCACGCATGTACGTCATCGTGTTATGACGCAGATGGCAGCAATAGGATTCCATAGCATGTCCACAGTAAATACGATACATGTATCAAAGAGGACAATGGTATGATGACGATGGTAGTATTGTGTCATCTTAGCAGCGTTTCATCGCAATCGTACTAATCGCACAATCACAGCAATGATACTATGGAGCACATAGCAGCAATAGGATTCATATATTTCAGATGAAATCAGTATCTTATACCTTTTGATGTAAAATAAACTTAAATTTCAAGTTAATATACTTTTCATACTTCACGAAGTATGCATCCGGCGTAATCGTGAAGCATTGCAGTTCGTACCCTCATATATTTTCAAATAAAAATTTACAGTCTACTTTCATTTCTGTAGGAATTTCCAGTTGTTAAAATAGACGTCTTAGATCAATAAGATTCAAACACGCATTGTTTACAACTGCAATGCATGAATATTCATGAGGGAATTACTGTCATTACAAATGTTTTGTTTTTTTAAATTGGAAATGAAAGAGTCTATTACGAAAATGACTCCTCGCCATCCTCATAAACCTGATAGATAAAATTACCTAAAATTACCCAGCTGTTGGCAGTTACAGCCTTTGATCCTTGAAGTAGCTGGGTACTAGTACCTAGTGACTAGTCACTAGCTACATGTAATAGCATTGGTGGATTTAAGGGGGGGGGGGGGGCGGCGCCCTTAAATTTTTTAAAAACAAAGATAAGAATTTTATGTGCTTAAATGGCACAAATCATCTTTCAAATTTCATTTTTTTGTTGTTGTATATACTGGAGGGTGGATACCACCTCCTGAACCACCTCCAATTATGTTTGATTCAGTCCTTAATTCCAAAGCCCCTGTAGTTCAATATACATTTTCATAGGGATTATATATCAAACATGTTTTACTATAATTTCTCTTTTCATATTAACACAGCGTGAGTTTAGTACTTACATAATAAGGAAAGATCAATTCCTCTATGCTGAAAATAAACTAAGTAACTCAATGTGTACACCTTTGTGGGATATAGTTTAATCATTTCAGTTACTGTATAGAAGTCCCTTTATTTAAAACGATGTTTATCAAAATTACAGGTCTTCAGAAGAATGCTAGATTTTGCAATCAAAATACGCGGGAGCTTTCGGAGGCTTCTCTCCCTGGGTTCCCACCAGGACTCTGCCCTGGACACAGTGGGGGCCTAGAGGTGGCCCCTAGATCCCTTTTCTCTCAGGATCGGCCCACTTCCCTATCAAATGAAATCCAGTATCCGCTTTTACTAGTAGCTATCTTTTCCAATTTTACGTCTGTGGTTACTTATAGCTAACTTTTCCCTGTTTTAACTTGCTAATTACTATAGTACCTGGTTACTAGTAGCAAACTTCACCGATATTTTTTACTATACATTTCTAATGCAACTAGTGATCCTTATACCCATAAATGTAAGTTTCTTTTTCAGATATTGTACGTAATGTCGTATTGGGAATTATTTTCATTCATGTTACTAGCTCTGATTGGAAAGTGACCGAGTTTAAAGTATATACAATTTTGGCGAAATATGTTTTTAACACAAAAAACAATATTGTTCTCTCTCTCTCTCTCTCTCTCTCTCTCTCTCTCTCTCTCTCTCTCTCTCTCTCTCTCTCTCTCTCTCTCATAACAAGTCTCTGTACATCAGTAACATTAAGAAGATTTGCGATCAAACAAAATCAAATGGCCATTCTTCACTTTATTGTTGGCAAGCACGCATACACTTCAAAAGCCTTAACTCCGGCTCGATCACAGAAGCCAGCACTGACAAGGATGATCAAACTATATCTTAATTAAAACTTATTTCACTGGTACATCATCAAAGACAAAATTTTACCTGTCTTTATATTAATCTCATCAACTTTCCTGGATTTCAAGTGATTTGATATTTGATGTTTGGAGCGAGATTCCTTTGATTGGGGGATCATCGGACGGCATACATAGTTATAACCGTCCTTATTTTGACATAAAAAGCATGTATCAAATAAAGATGCGGAGTTAATGGAGAAGCTGTGCTGCTGAAATAGGTATTGATTCTGGGATCTCCCACTGTACATGTTTTTTCCCCCACAGTACTCGTAGTTGCATATTTTAAAATAGAACTCAAACAAAAAGACACAAAAAGTCACAAACAAAATACATACAAACACACACACACACACGAGGCAACAAACAAAGCAAACAAACCCACCTTAGAAGTTATTGATGAATGATATGTTTGACTGTATATGAATCGATTTCATTTCTTCTAATCTTATTGCAAAATGGGTTAAACTTCACGACTGCTCCGAAATCTGATTTATTTATATTTGACCGGAAAATCACAATTTGTCCGTGTATGGTTTTATCGTCAGTAAATTAGATATATTGAATGCATTTCCTAGTAAATTTGGGGTAAGAAACTGATGAAATCTTGTTAAATGTTGAAAGTGATTGTTAAGAGGTGAGTTGGTAGCTCTACAGACTATACGTACTTGAGTCTGTTGAAGTAATTATGATTTAAATTCTATTCATTGATCATGTAGAAGGAGTACATTTATCTGACACCTTCACATGTGTCAATGAATGCTGCGCTGATTCATGCAAGTTTTGGGTTGAGAATGCCCTTTGCAAGAAAAATAAGATACGAAGTGGCTGAAATTTAAATTCAGTAATAATCGAATGCAAGTTCATATAGCTTTTGTAATTTTCAAAACTTGCATCCTAACCTCGGGACACTATTATCACAGGGTTCCATTATTGAAGAATATTTGATTGCATATTGAAATGGGTGAAGACAATCTTCAAAAATAGCTTTAAATAGAGCATAATCAAATTCATTGAGAGCAATATAAGCTGTATTTTGTAAGTGTAAATTTAAGTCTGCACCCTTTTACTTAATCAGGAAGATGACATTGAAAATGAAATAACAAAGTTTCACTTCTTGCAACACAAGTGTTTAGAAAAGGTATTATTATGTCTTGCAAGACAGTATTTGTTTGATGTAAATGTAGTATACAAGTGACCTTTGGTCAAATGCATGGAGAAGAATTTTTGTGTTCGAACAGTTGTTGACGTAGGCATAACAAGAGGCTGATGGGCAACATCACTCACTGAAGTAATCTTGGCCCATATTAAAGATTTTCACTATATATTTACATGTAACACTTTGATCCCCTAATGTGGCCCCACCCTACCCTTGAGGGGCCCTGATTTTAACAAACTTGAATCTGCATTATGTCAGAAAGCTGTCATGTAAATTTGAACTTTTCTGGCTTAGTGGTTCTTGAGAAGATTTTTAGGTCACCAGAGTAACTGAGTAAATTTGTAGGGGTGGGGCCAAAACTGCCAAAGTGTGACCAATTTTCAAAAATATTCTTCTCTAGAACTGCACATTTGTAAGAAAAACTAAATGTATAGTCATGTACAACAGGAAAGCCTCTACCAAAATTGTAAATTTGTAGAGGTTCTGACCCCAGGGCAGGGTCAAACTTGGTATATGGGATTTATGGGTAAAACATTTAAAAAACTCTTTTTTAATGCTGTTGATACCAAATTTAAACTAAATGGATATTTATAATGAGCAGGTAGCCCTTTAATTGTAAATTTCATAATCCCAGGGGCAGGGTTTTTGTATGAACTTGGGTCTAAATGGTATGTGATTAAATGAGTAAACAATTGAACATTTTTAACTTCTTGATAACTACCATTCCAATTCTTTTCAGATTTGGCATGGAGAATTTTTTGGACAAGGTGGACATAAATTATAAATTTCAGGATTCCTACCCCCTGGGGCCTTAGGGGCGAGGCCAAAACTGGCAGAGGTCTCTACTAAAATTGTAAATTTCATAATCCCCAGGGTAGAGGTTTTGACTGTAGAGGTAGGGGAGGGAACAAACTTGGTATATAGTTTCAAGTGTAAAACATTTTAAGAAAACATCTTCTTTAATGCTTTTGATACTAAATTGAAACTAAATGGATATTTAGAATGAACAGGTAGCCCTTTACCAAAATTGTAAATTTCGTGATCCCAAGGGTAGGGATTTTGATATGAGGGTGGGGCCAAAATGATCATAGACTGAAATGTGTTAATAATTGAACATTTTAACCTTCTTGATAACTACCATTCCAATTCCTCTGAAATTTTGTATGAGGCATCCTTGGGACAAGGGGACACAAATTGTAAATGCTCTCCTTAGGCCCTGAGGGTGGGGCACAAACTATTGGATAAGAGGAATGTAAATTTTGAAATTTATGATCATAGCTCCCACAGGGCCTCATGGTTTGGGCCAAAACTGCAAAAAAAGTGAAAGTTTTAAAATCTTTTCTTCTCCCAAACATGTGGGGGGAAAAGCCAAATGCATGATTATTTTGTTCATGAAGCCCTTTACTAAAATTTCGAATTCATTGCACCTTGCAGGTCAGAGAAATATGAACTGATTAAATGCTTCAAACATTATCCTCATTCTACTGTAATTGAATGGGAATTGTATGCATATTTAGAAAGATCATAAAGCTGTGAACATAAAACTTCAAAAAGAGACTTAAATGCAAATATCAGACTCCCAGACAGGTCTGTGTATGAGCTATGGAACTCAGGTTACTGTTAAGGCCTGTGGGCCTCTTGTTTCCTATATTTCCTTTGATCCCCTATTGTGGCCCCACCCTACCCTTGGGGGCCATGATTTTAAAAAAAAACTTGAATCTGCACTATGTCAGGAAGCATCAATATAAATTCGTACTTTTCTGGCCCAGGCGTTCTTGAGAACAAGATTTTTAAATGACCCCATCCTAGTTTTTTATTATTTCCCCTTTGAAGAGGGCATCACCCTTCATTTGAACAAATTTAAATGCCCTTCACCCAAGGATGATTTGTACCAAGTTTGATTGAAATTGGCCCTGTAGTTCTGGAGAAGATTTTTTCCTATATTTTCACATATAAAACTTTGATCCCCTATTGTTGCCCCACCCTACCCCCAGGGACCATGATTTTAAAAAACTTGAATCTACACTATGTAAAAAAGCTTTCATGTAAATGTGAACTTTACTGGCCCAGTGGTTCTTGAGATTTTTAAATAACCCCACCCTATTTTTGCATTTTTGTGATTATCTCCCCTTTGAAGGGGACGTGACCCTTCATTTGAACAAACATGAATCCCCTTCACCCAAGGATGACTTGTACCAAGTTTGATTGAGATTGGCTTGCTGGTTCTGGAGATTTTCAAAATTTGACAGTAATTTTTCACTATTTCGCTATTATCTCCCCTTGGAGAAGGGCATTGCTCTTCATTTGAAAAATTTGAATTCCCTTCATCCATGAATGCTTTTTGCCAAGTTTGATTGAAATTGGCCCAGTGGTTCTGGAGAAGAAGGTGAAAATGTGAAAAATTTACGCAGCCTACACTGACACCACTGACGACAGACAACAGAAAGTTTTGATTAGAAAAGCTCACTTGAGCCTTCAACTCAGGTGAGCTAAATATGAGGTTCAAAGTTGAAATTGATTGATTTGGCATGAAAAAAATGGAAGAGGAAAGCCAATTTAAATTAAATTCAGTATAAAATTTACTTAGAGGATCAGTACTTTATATGATTCTTAAAAATTTGTGCAGGCATAAGATACAAAACAGACACTTGTGTTTGATTCCATCTTTAAAGCTAATTTGTTTGCAGCATCTCACACATTTTTCCTTGACTATCTGTTATCTTCATAACATATACTCGCATAAAATCTGCATTAAAAAAATTGTTGCTTATTACAGCTCATATTGCTTTAATATTGGCAATATTCTTGTTGGATGGGACACATACACAAATTCTTAGAACATACATCATAATTCATTTGAATTTTGGAAATTTTCACTGATCTCTAGCCAGTTGTTATTGTGTAATTCATAGTATACAAGTGTCATTTGCATCAGTTTCTGTGTACCAATCTGATTAAAATAAGATCCCAAGATCCTCTTATGTAGATTGCTACAGTCATATAGATCACTACACTAGGATCTTTCATAACCCCATGATTCTGCATGACCTTTAACTTAGCCAGTCATTGTGTCACCTTTGAAATTTGTTGGTGTTTACAGTTCAAGGAAAATGGTTGTGATAATTTGGTTTGAAAGAAAACACATTACAGTTAGATGTGACATCACAATGCAATGTTTATGCCGGCTGGTATTATATATCATCTTGAAAACTATTCAAATCATCCTCATACCTATTAATACATAAATCGTAATTCACAATTAATTTAATTTGGTGTATTTTATATCATACATTTTGTTGTTTGTATGAACAGAATAGGTTAGGCATTATTGCAAAGGTTTAAAATTTCTTATATGAGAACATAAATTTTATAATGTAGAATAAACTTCGTGGAAGAGGGATTACTGCAACTTCTTTACCAATTTCCAGGAATCAGCTAAATAGCCCTCATTGTCTGTATGACGCAATCTGATTGGCTGAAATTTCTCATGAATATTCGAAGAAAAAGTTCATGCAGACATGACCCTCAGTGTGGGATGTCAGATCCTAGTGTAGCAATCTACATGAGTGGATCTTAAGATCCAATTTTAATCAGATTGTCTGCATACAGGAATAAAACTTAGATGTCTATGAATATGCAGATTCAGACATTTTTACTCTTGCAAGAGACATCAAATGTAATGACAGTAGATCACCTGTTCTAATCACAAAAAGTGATTTCCTTCAAGATATATTATACTCTTATCAGTAGTGATAAACTGGTGGCATCAGACAGCAAAATGTAAAAATTTAATTAAGACATTTATTGCACACGTTATCCCTGTTTGTTTGCATTTATAAATGTAACTTGCCTTTGGTGGCTGAAAATTAGAGAGAGAGAGAGAGAGAGAGAGAGAGAGAGAGTATTTAATTAACAAAATCACTACTTGGCAACAAAACTTTGAATAAGGATTGATGTATGAAATTTGTGGCTTCTAAAGTATGATGTGGGCTGCCAAAAGTGCCTCTGTCAGGAGCCTACTTGGTGATCATATGAAAACAATGAATTTGTAATACCAGTTCACATTATCTCAAGCCACAATCGGAAGTCCACTTTCTCCCCTCCTGGCCATGGCTGTTTGATCACAAGAAGTCCTGTAAATTGATCAATATTCATTAAATTTTGACATCACCTTTGAATCAATGAGGTAGCTTGTTTATGATTAGAATAGTTTAGCAGTCATATATAGCAAAGATTTTGACAGGCCCTCATGGCAGCATCAGGTATAAAGTTTCTAAAGGAACTTTTCAATACCATGTTATGAAGAAGTCAGAAAATATTGTTCTATTGTATTTTTTATTACTATATTACATCTCCATCCCCAGACATTGTCAACAACTACAATCAGATATCCAAAGGTCACTGTAAGGTTACTTTACTCATTCGGTTAAAGAATAATGAACTGCGACAAATTCTATGAACATTGAACTAGAGGAAAAGATCATTTATTTTGTATGTGGTTTGTGATAATTATAATACTTTTAGATGAAATATAATTTATTACCTATTGATTTCTCTGGGTACATAGACTTGATAGACAATCAAAAAACCTATTTGAAACTATACAAATGACTGCACAAAGACATTTTTACAGGTGTATGTTGGTATTTGTAGCTTCCTAGGTATTTGAATTTGCTCCTTGCAGCAATTTTACCCACATTGTTTTACTCGTGTGTAAAATAAAGAGAAATACTCGTACGATGTTAGTTAATGAAAACTCATTACAATTTTGTGTCCTTTTGAATGTCTTGTATTGAACCACCATTGAAGTTTGGTACATTGTAACTTTGTACAAAGAGACGATGTCCCATCCTGGTTTGTATCACAATTTTATCAATCATACAGGAAATTGGAATATTGAAAAAGTATACAATAAAATATCAGTTTTAAAATTAATTAGCTGTCAGTAGCATTATCAAAATATGTACTGTAAATTGGGATATTTTTGTCTCCATTTTGTTTTTGCCCATTTCATTTTCATTAACTTTCATTATCATAATTAGTAATTGATTGGAATTGTTTGTCGATGCATCTTGGCAAAAATTACACTGGGAACAGTTTCCTGATATACAATACATGTATATGAATAACTTGAATCTCTCTGGAATTCAAACTACAAACTGACATTGAAAGTCAGCAATTTAATGTCATTCAATTTTAATGTCATAATTTATTAAAGTTAGAAATAACAAAAATTACTTTATTTACCATGGACAGACTTTCCAGAGTTTTCTGTGAACCTGGTGCAAGCATCAGAATTATCTGAATATGAGCTATGGTATTTGAATCTAAGTGTAATCATATTGTGACCATTTCACAAGTCAAATTAATGCAAGTGATATGACTGACATCTATTTTGTAGGCCAACTTTATTTTTGGACAATGGTGGCTTGCTCAATTTGCCTGGAAATGCGAACCAACCCTTGCTGTTGTGTACCCTGTGGTCATATTTTCTGCAGAGACTGTATAGAATCATGGTCTAAACTTACAAAAGAATGTCCTGACTGTAGAAGACAGGTTGATAGTCTGCAGTCTCTCTTTGGCTTGGAAGATGGTAAACACAACAATGGTATTATACATAATGAAAATACAATTTGTACAACTGATGGTGAGATCAATTGTGATGTTCCTAATTCATCACTTTCACCATATAACAATGCACAGCATTTTGATGTAATGGTATAGTGTTGAAAATAACCAACTGAAAACATAAAGAAATGTTTCAATGAACTAATAAAAATTTTAGAATATCAATTGTAATGAAATTTTTGTGTTTAGATAAAACTGATACCAAATCAAAAGGAAATCCAAGCATCTCCCTGAAACAACACAGAATTCCACAGCAAAAGCAATGGGTGCTATTGATAATTGGGATTATTGTTATCATGGTCTTGCTATTGGTGGATCTGAGCTCCTCTGTCAGTTGGTCATATCATATCATTCAGAAAGCTGCAACAATACCAGGTGGAATTTTGAACTTGTTGGTTTTACTCATCACATTTCTGTGTAAACTGTTGATGTTTCCATTTCAGTTTGTGTACAATATCAACAGTTTCTTTGATTCATTTTCTTCTTTTGTGAACCATATGTTTTGGGTCATTATTTATATTATTATTTTTGTATTTGTTGTTTGGTATTGTGTGCACACTGTGTCAATAACTAAAGACCGCAGAAAATGGAAAAAGAAATATCATTAAGTTTTTCCTGATATACGTTTGAAATCCCATAGGGATTGGACACTGAATTTTATTTTTACCAAATCCATAACATGATGCTGATGTTAGCACTGTTTATCAATTATTTAATTTGTTTGTTAAAACTGAATATGATTTTTAGTTCACCTTAGCCTAGGACTGAAGTTCAAGTGAGCTTTTCTGAGTATAAGTCCACCATTTGTTGTCTACCACACTGCGAGTAAATTTTCCATATAATCAACATCGTTGGTAACCCACCATCAATTTCACAATCTCTTACCTAAGGTAAAAGATAGTGAGACAGACATTTGGCTACTGACAAAACTGGTAATCAACTTTTTCTCGGGAACTGTTGGGTCAATTTCAATCAACCTTGGCACATAGCATCATTTGGTGAAGAAGATTTGATATTTTATGTAAGTGAAGGGCCACACTCTGGTTGAAGGAAAGATAATTGAGAATTATGAAAAAAAGGATGTAACATTTTTAAAAATCATCGTAAGAATCACTTGATCCATTTCAACTAACCATAGCACGAAGTATCCTTGGGAGAACTTTGAAGAGGATTCAAGCTTTTTAAATGAAGGGCCACTCTCTCTTTAAAGGGGATATAATCTGGAAATAAGAAAAATAGGATGCAGCTATTTAAAAATGTTCTTCAAAACGGAAGGGAGATTTATTACCAAGCATGAAAGACAAGCTCTTTATATTCTATTAATTAAATTTTGTTCAGATCATGGCCCCAGGAGCTATTTTAGAGCAATAATAGGGGTCTAAAGTCTAGAAAAGTAAAAAAAAAAACCAAAAAAACCAGAAAAAAGACAACCCAAAATATGCCTGCATTCTTTCTTCCAAGAACAAAATACCATAAAGAGGGAACTTTTAGAGAGAGACAAATTTAGTGATTTTTCCATAAAAATGTGTGTGTGTGTGTGTGTATATATATATATATATATATATATATATATATATATAGATTGTTTGTTGTTTTTTGCCACTTCGCCACACTCAACAACTTTTCAGTTATCTGGTGGCATCCAGTTTTTGTAGCTGGAGGAGAAAACCCAGATACCCGGGAAGAGACCACCGACCTTCCATTTTGTAGGTGGAGGAGAGAACCCAGATACAATATACCCGGGAAGAAACCACAGACCTTCCGAAAGTAAACTGGCAAACTGTCTCACATATATTGGCATGAGCGAGAATCGAACCCGTGCTGACTAGAGGTGAGAGGCCTTGTGATTTTGAGCGCAATGCTCTAACCACTCAGCCAAGGAGGCCCCTAATGTATTTTCAAGTTTATTTCATATATTGACATTCTCCTTTCATTTCTGACATTTGTTTGTAAATGTCTCATGTTATTGACTTCTTAAGAACTACAAAACCAATATCAACTAATTGGAGACCATGCCTCATCCAAAAGCCAACAAGGTCAATTTTCTTCATGTAGTGTAGGTTAGAGTTTGTTTAAATCTGCCCCTGAAAGCCACAATGTGGATTACAGTTTTACATGTTCAACTGAGTGGTGTGGCCCACGAGGCATCTATGCTTTGATGGTGGTCTGGAAGAATGCTCACATATAACATTTTTGTTTTAGTAATAAATAAAGGTATTAACTTATTACTACATAGAAATGGCAAACATTGTAATTGTGCAACATTCTGTTCTACATTTATACCATGAAGTTAATCTGTGATGCATTGTATTCAGCAATAAAAGTTTTTTTTTTCATTGGTTTACTTCATGATTTCAAGCACAAAGGATTGAAGGGGTCGAAGTAGATTCCCAGAGTTAACACATTCTGATATACTGAGCCCACAAGGCACATATTTTCATTCAGATGGGGTTATATGTTCATATTTTTAGTCATTTTCACATTTTTGACTAAAACTCCAGAAATATTCGGCCATTTTCATACAATCTTTTATGAAAAGGATTCAAATTTGTTTAATGAAAGGGTCATGCCCTGTACAAGGAGGAGATAATTAAGAAATAGTGATCAAAGGATTGGATGTTTAAAAATTATTAACTATTATTCTGGAAGCAAAAAAAGACTTCCCTGTATAACGGAAATAAAAATTTGTTCAAACCAGCATAGGCATTTAAAGGTTTACAGAGAAATATATCTAAAAAACAGATCCTTTTTAAGTTCACATATACTGTGGATTCAATTCTGTTCACACCATGCCCTCCACGACAAGAAAATTTGTATAAAGTTATAAAGGGAGGGGTTGTATATTTCAATTTTTGAACATCATAGAAAACTTACAAGTCTCATATATTTTAATAAGGAATTTTATATTTGTAAAAAATGAGAATCGTGGGTCTTTCGGATATGACCTTAAAAATGGAGGTGCCGTGACAGGCATTGGCATGTTTAAGAGCCCTCACTGCTATGGCCCTGAGTGCTAAGCATAGGTCTAAATTTGTGGTCCTTCACCTACAGCTGGTGACGTCTCATTCTGAGTGCAAAATTCTCGATGGGATGTAAAACAAACAAAAGACAGGATGTATTATATCTGTCCCACTTCGTTTCCAGCTCATAACTTCAATACTACAAGACCTAGAATCATCAGATTTTGTCAGATGATACATCTTGGGAAGACTGTGGGTTGCACTTTAAAGTTAGGTCACTGTCACCTTTGATTAAGACAATATGGAAAAATCCTGTCCAACTTGTAACTGGACAATTATTTGGTCTAGAATCACCAAACATGGTCAATTAATGCATCTTAGGATAAAGGTCACTGTGACCTATAATTAAGACAATATAGCATTACCCTTTTTGGGCTCCTTTAGCTTGGTTAATACATGCATCTGTTAATAAAGTAAATTGCAGCTTAAAATCTTTTAAAATAGTAAGTATTTAAAAAAAACTGTTTTAAAGGAGGTAAGCCTGCATTTGTAAGAAAGTAATGCAGTAACTCCATTCAAATTATTACATCAAAAAATACACATTTTTTTCATGAAATGTAGCTACATAACAATATTAATAATTATTTTTTTCCAATATTAATGATATAAATATATGCAGTATTGTACTACAAAATTGCACAGAATTGTCTCGTGGGAATAATGATCTAAGCCATGGTGTTTCAATGAGTTTTGATTAGAGGCAAATCTGTCTGTCCAATTAAGAATTTTTTTAGCCCCTTGGGAGTAATGATTTAAGGCATGGTGGTTCATAAAGTTCAGCTTGACATTTAAAGAACATTTTTATATGAGGTAAAAATTAATTAATGATAATGAAAGAAGGCTGTGAAAATAATCTGTCACTCCTTTGGTTATGGAGTATTTATTTCTATGACTCGAAGTAATTCATTACATGTAAAAGAAATTATCTAAATATATGTAATAAAATGAAAATATGTTTTGAAATATTTCTGTAGTTATTTGAACATGTATTGACAAGTCAATTGCAATAGACACATTACAAGGAGTAATCTTGATTTATCTCGGACCAAATAAAGCAAAGATATTGGTGCAGTCTTTGCAACATTATTGTGTCATGCACTTTTATCTGTTTATAATGAATAAACATCTGACATGTGTGTAACATTTGCCATGGCGGTGCACATTTTTTTCAATTGCCCTTGAAGTATATCCATCTATCGATATGGCTTTGGTGATTCTAATCAAAAACTCCCAAAGGAAAAATAAGTTAAATACTTAAACTAATAATCTTTACCACTGATAGGTTACAAGTAGAAAACTCTTTACATCGAAGATTGGGGGGCATATTGTTTTTGTCCTGTCTGTCATTCTGTCCAAAACTGAGACCTTCCTAAAGATGCTTCATACAAAATTTGAGAGGAATTGGAACGGTAGTGATTAAGAACTTCTTCAGTTGTCGGCACATTTAATCACTGCTCATATTGGCCCCACCTTTACACCAACATCCCTACACCTGGAATCATGAACGTTACACTTTGGTAAAGGGCTACCTGTTCATTCTAATATCCATTTAGTTTGGTATTAATAGCATTAAAGATGTTTTTTTTTATGTTTTACACATAAATACCCAATTTGGCCCCACCCTGGGGTCAGAACCTCTACCCTGGGGATCACAAAATATACAATTTTGGTAGAGGCCTTCATGCTCTACATTACTTTACATTTAGTTTTTCTTTCAAATGTGCAGTTCTAGAGATTTTTGAAAATAGGTTACTTTTTGGCAGTTTTGGCTCCATCTCTAAGGCCCCCAGGGGTACAGAAAGTACTTTACAAGTTATGTCTGCCTTGTTCCAAAGGTGCTTCACAACAAATCTGAAGAGAATTGGAATGGTAGTTATCAAGGAGAAAAAAATGTTCAATCATTAATGCATGAATGATGCAGATCAATTACAATGGGTCACCTGAGATGATGCATGTTGTAATATTGTAGAATTTCTTTAGATCAACCATGAAAGAAAATACATAGTAGGTTTTCACAATTTATTTGGTGTAACAAAACTATAGCAGTAAACAAAATATATTGATAAAGTTCATGCTTTGTCATGGAGAAAATACATTTTTACAAAATTTCTCTAGTTCTCATACAATACAGGCACTTAGAACTTGGTCATTGAAAGTAGAGATGCTTTTAGTTACTTAAAAAATGATAAATCTTAAGAAAGTCTGCTGCATATTTTCTAAAGCAAAAATAATCTTTACATTATCCTACCAAAAAAAAAAATCTTTTAATCAAAGAAAGGATGGTACATAAGATATGTGACCAATGCTTTCAATACAGGTATTTCTATTAAAAAAAATTGTTAATGTTCATTATAGGAACAAATCAAATTATAATAAATAAATGTTAAAAAAACCCACAAATATGACAATATATTTTTCTCTCTTCATTTGTGATGCTGGATGCTTGGCAAAGGAACAGACACTACTTATGTTAAATGTTTTATAGTGCCAGAGTCGAGAATGGACCCTGGGCTTCCTGATTGTGAAGGAGTACCCTTACCACTTAACCATGATGAAAGTAATCAAAAATATCAATCAGGTTGAACATAAGATTTGACTATATTTTCTGAAGATAAAGTTGTTGCAAATACAAGAAAATCTTATGATATCATAGACACTAAAATAACTGTCCAATATTTAGATGATAATGGATTTCTCACTTTCTAAGACATTCGACAGAACAAAATGCTAAATTTTTTTTAAAATAACTCCCAACATTGCACATACACAATTTAACTTAGTCCTAAAGAAATCAACATTTCACTATGTTTTTTAAAACATCTAGTGACTAATGAATGTGTACTCATATTGATGGTATATAATCATTGGCCCAATCGCACATGAACTAATTAATGATCAATGTAAAAAATTTAATAATAAATTGTAATGCTTTAGTGCAAATCTATGCCAGAGAGACCATGACCAGCAACATTATGCTACATATAGTATATGTATTTATTTATTTATTTTCACAATATATACAAACCAAAGTGACCAGTCTGGAGATCCAGCCTCTAACCACTGTTTTTCCAAATACAAAAATTAATTTTGTAAAGATGTACACTTCAGAAATAAATGTACAAATATCAAAACAATTTCAATCACTCAAATTCCTCCCTAAGAAATAAAAGAATATTTATATGCCAACATGATTTTACTTCAAATTACAAAATTACAAACCTAAAACATGCTATGGTTAATTTCACAATGCTACACTACACAATTACATTGATGTCATAATGCCAATCCAACCAATTACATTGAAGATAGTATCTATGGCTGTTCCAACTTGTTGACTGAAAGTTCTACAAAATGGGATATTATATTGATATCTTCAATAAAGCATATCTAAAATTATTGTGAAATAGTTATTACTATCATTTTTTCATTTTATTTTTTTTCATATCTATTGTATTTATGATAATACACAAAGGTGTGTAGAAAGTTAATATACATAAATTGCTGCATATCAGTAACACAATAGATGTCAAAAAATAAACCATAAATTATTATTATAAATATATAATTCTGTATACTTCTTCTATCCTTCTATCCATTGAAGTAATGTCTTTGGATTTTCCTTTCAAATTCCTGACTAGCTACAACCTACACTAAGCAGTGTCTATTTTAACCAAATTTGTTCACCAGCTCATATTAAATAAAAGCATACATGTAGAATTTAACATTGGGTAAACCAACTAAAAATGAAATACTTTTCAAACTTGCTTCTGATATTAAATTACAATTAAGTTAAAAGCATTCTGTTTAAAAAGCATATATGAATATAATTCTTCATTTTTAAAATCAGAAATAGTTAAAAAAATATCCTTTATAAATAAAATGTCACATGTATGCCAGGTTCAGCACCATCTACTGCTATAAAACTTGAGTGGGAACATTTTCTTTATCTTCATTGTCTGGTGTCTCCTCCACTACTAAGCTTTTTGAACTCTTTGATTCCGATATTGTCCTTGAGGTGTGTGTTGATGACTCGCTTGATGTTCTGAAGCCTTCTCGGAATTTCAAAGCTTTGGGGTTTGTACCATTGTCCACGGCGTCACATATCCGTAGAACAAGTTTGTTAAATGGGTCTGGTTTGTCTGCATATACATGATGACCTGCTCCACGAACAACCTACAGAGTATATTGTATGAATATTAAAGACGCAAAATACAATACCACACATCTAGGTAAAACCATGTAATGTCAATCTATTTGGTCAAAATACACAGCACCAGAGTTCAAAGAAAAGTTGACATGTAAATACCAAGATATAAAATGATTCTGACAATATATTCACTGCTGCTTATGTCTTTAGCACCCTGGCAATTGATCTACAACTACTCACAGAATTGAACACTATAATGAAATATTTTTACTTAATAATATAAATTTGTGGATACCAGATACATGTACTCATCATCAACTTGATCTGTTTCCTGATTCAAGTTTTAAGAAATTGGACTGCGTCAGTTGTACAAGTGAATATCATATAAATATTGCAACAAAATATTTCAATTCAATCATCTGTGTAAATTGGTGTAATCTTTAAAATTACTGTACTAATACAGAAAGCATTTTTAAAAGTACATGTTATTATTGCTTTAAATAAACAGTTTACAATAAAATACAAAGTTGAGATGTTTCAAAATGATAAAGCACTTACTGCCACTTCCACAAAGCTCTCGTTCCTCAAGTACTTGATGTGGTACCCAGTGGCATTGTCTACCCAGGATTTGGACCCATATATCAGAGTGATCGGAACTTCCTTCTTCAGATTTGGCAGACGGTGAATCATGGGATTTTTCGCCCATCCAAATGAGGTATTCAGGGTTTTGAAGGCTGTTTCACCACTACAACAATTTATTTCAATTTTAATGAAAGGATTTAATTGATATTCTTAAAACATTATTCACTTCATCATTAAAATTTTCCTTTCTATTTGCCCAAAATCAAATTGTTACATTTTTTTCATAAAGGGTATCAAATTTACATATCACTTGTTTTAAGGATTATATATATATATATATATATATATATATTGATATATTGTTTAATGTCCCGCTCGAGAATTTTTCACTCATATGGAGATGTCACCATTGCCGGTGAAGGGCTGCAAAATTTAGGCCAATGCTCGATGCTTATGGCCTTTGAGCAGGGAGGGAGCTTTATCGTGCCACACCTGCTGTGACACGGGACCTCCGTTTTTATGGTCTCATCTAAAGGACCGCTCCATTTAGTCACCTCTTACAACAACCAAGGGGTACTGAGGATCTATTCTAACAACCTGGATCCCCACGGGGCTGTTTTAAGGAAGTTAGTGCCTTAGCATTTGAACACCTGTGCAGGATGATATAAATTTGTATGTATTAATTCAATACTGATCCCAATGATCCAAACATGTTACACATCTATCACTTCAACCTATCCAGTTGAAAAATCTGTGTCTATTCAAAGTTTAAAAAAGGTTTGACAGGGACTACATTGTCATTTTGTGGTGGAAGGATTGTTTAATCAAAAGTTCTAAATCTGCATGATTCTACAGTTTCTGTTTATCTAATGTATCAACAATTTTTACATCCCTATACTTGTATTTCAGATATATAATTCATGATAGAAGTAGTTGAAATTTTAAATGAGTAAATTTTAAGTGCAAAAATGTCAAGTTTAAAACACTGTAGCTCAATAACAAGCACTATGAATCCAGTTTTTAATTTCCTTCAATGTAGAAATAAAAATACACTTCTCCAAATATTAACAATACTACAATACTAAGGAGTAAAATTCATTTCCAATATCTAATTCTAATGTATTTTAACAAGTTTTATTTACCTTGGAGTCTGAGCATTGCAGTGGTATATATAGTCAAATATTGTGTCATCTTCCAAGGTGTCTGCAAATTTGTCTTGTAAGTCCGGTCTAAATCTTCTCACCAATCCCGGACCTACAATTACAACACATTAAATGGGTCAAATTATGCTTTCATGAATTTGTAATTCAAAGATTTTCAAATAACATGTACCTTATGAATTGCAAAATCAAAGAAAGATAACTCCAAATTAGAGGCTGAGCATATGTATTGAAGTTTTATCCAGATAGCAATGCTTTGGCATGTACTAATCAATTTTCAATTCTATTCTACACATATCAATGAATGCAGATCACAAAATCATTTTCTTCAATATACAAACCTAAAGGTCCTGCTACACGAAGTACTGCCAGTGGATTGAAGGGTTTGATCACTGTAGCTATAGCCTTAATCCACAATGGTATCCGTCTTTGCTGGTCATCAGGGGGTTTCTCTGGAAATCCCCAAGCATCCACAAGCACCAGGTGTTTCACATGGTCTGGGTACTTCAGAGTATATGAACCTGAGATATATGCTCCTAAACTATGCCCTAATAAAATCATTTTCTCTATGTTCATCTCCTTCCGCCATTCTTCAATGGATTCTACAAACTCCTGTTCAGCCAAGTCTGGTTTTGAGCTAAAGTTGGGTCTTGAGCTTCGTCCAAATCCCAACACATCAAAAGCATATAGTGGTCTGTTTTCACTGAGAGGACCCAAGTTTTGTGCCCACAGACCAATCCCTCCACCCATTCCATGGACCATCACTAGTGGAACCTTTCTATTAATAGTCTCATTGTCTTTGTGGTCTATTGAGAGTGTCCACAATCTATGATGGGTTTTTGGTAATGTCACATACTTTGTATCATGTGTTTTCCTTAAAAATGCTGCAAAAAATCTAGGATTTTATATATATTGTACAATTACTTGGAACATATACATGCTTTGTGTAGGGAAGTAATCAAAATTGTAAAACGATGACTTAAGTGTATTTTCATCAATAACATCACACTGTTAAGTAACTGGTGTCATTATTCACAATTCAAACAATCACCTTATCTTGCTGATTTGTTACTGATTAAACCAACATTAATGCATCAAAAATAATATCATTAAAAGTTGCACCTTGTGCAAAAAATCAACTATGTAGAGTTTTCATTTTGAGGACAGAATAAATGTTAAATGTCCATAAATATTGACTCTTCAATGAAATTTCTCACAAAACCAAGAACTTTGATGTCCATGAAAATAATGAAGCCATAGTAACCATTACTGTGAATAAACTACCTTGAAGAATTCTCCTTTCAGCTTGTGCAAGCTTAGCCATTGAGGTAGGTCTCCATGAAAACCAGCATGACGGTTGGATCCAACTCGAACTAAAAATTCAAGCAAAATTAGTAGACACTCCAAACATCAATTCTAAACAAGCAAGCCAAATAGAGAATTGGTCTAATCATTATAGAAGCATAATCTTTCAACCGTTTGATATCGTATAGGTGTGTGTATATTATAAATTATCAAGCTTCCTGTTAGTTTGTCCCTATATATTCTATAACCTACTATTTTCACATAGTGCACAGTTATTCATAATATGCACTATCATTATTTCTTTTGTGCAACTTTGTCTTCTTCAACTTTTCACATATAATACATATTTATTTATTCAGAAAAATAATGTGCTTATTTACGGATTCAGACCAGGGCAGCGTACTTGATAAGCAAATGCACTATCCATTATGTCAGCCCGCAGCTCTTTTCTATTAATTATTTATATGTATAAACTAAATTTACCACAAACAAATATAACTGTTACGGAGAAAACCTGTTCAGATACTTGATTAACACAAAAATGATGTTATCAGCCATTTTTCATGGTTATGCTCTAGTAGAATAACAAACTAATCAATATCACAGCTGAAACATTCACATCACTCAACACTGACCATGCATTCAGAGTGATTGTCCTTTGATCCATTGAAATGTAAGCATTTTAAATAAAGTGCACTGCCATGGCACATGATATGCTCATCAGATTTTATTCATTATACATAGATAAAAGTACATGACACAAAATCCTGTCAACCTTAATTGGTGCAAAGATTGCACCAATATCTTTGCTTTCAAGTCTTAGGTAAAATGAAGATCCTTGTATTGTGTCTATTGCACATTGCAACATTAAAACTATCTCTTAAATTGTTCAAATAACTACAAAAATATTCCGAAACATAATTTCATTTTATTGCATATATTTAGATAATTTGTTTCACATGGTAAGAATTACTTATTAGAAACAAATGCCCCAGACAGCCTTCTTACATTATACTCATTAATTAATCTTTAACTGGACAGATCTATGTAACTTATTCTTATCAAAATGATCTTTGAATCTCCAACTGAACTCTGAAATACCATGGCTTACTCCCAAGGGGCTTATGAAAGAGAGATTAACTGCTCAAACACAGCTTAATTAATGATCATTCCCATGTTGTCACATGCTTGTTAAGTCTTTGCAAATTCTGTTGTGCATTTATATCAAACATTAAAAATAAAATAAGCATTCATATTGATTGTTATATAGCACTACTGAAACTGCATCACTCTCTTACATATGTAGGGATTACCTCTCTTAAAACATAGTTTTGTTGTTGTTGGTTTTTTTTTTTTTTAAATACTTACCATTTTAAAAGTTTTAATGAACTGATTTTAAGTTACAATTTACATTTTCTATAAAGATGCACAAATTGACAAAGTTTGTTGATTCTAGGACTCATATCTACATGAGTCCAAAAATGTGTTATGCCATATACGACCATTAAAATCTTAATTTTGGGTCACAGTGACCTTGATTTAGGATGCGACCCACCTTCTACCAAAGATGCATTAATGACAAAGTTTGATGATTCTAGACCAAATAATTGTCCACCTTCGAGTTGGACAGGATAATATTGCCATATTTGGCCATATCTTCTTAATCATATGTCACAGAAAACATTTCAGTGGGATTTGTATTTTAGCAGAGTAAACACTGTTCTTGTGTGGTAATTTAATATTATGCTTATTTAAATGCATATAAAGAAGGAGAGCTTTAGATTGCAGTAATTCATAAGTACTCTAACATACCACACATCTTTACTTAAAACAGTAAGTGCTAAAATACGTACATGCACAGTATCTACTAGGTGATACTATAACCTTGACCTTTGACATTGAGAAACAATAGGCATCCTCCACTTGGCATAAGGTGTACCTACATTACACATATCAACTGCGACGTTCTATGAGGTCAAATCTTGGGACACCCCGACACAATATTGATATCGCATTGACCTAGTCACCCATTACTTAGGTATGAATGGTACACATACACTTCCCTGTTCCTTGCATCTGCATTGCAATAAACTTTGAAGCTTAAAAGCAACAGCTGTTCAAAGGCTGAAGTAAAATTGGTGACAATTTAACATCATTACATCGTATGACAATATTCGCAAGAGAACTTATTTGGGTCACTATGCCCCCGAAATTACTGTTTGCCTTCTCTGTCAAACTGCTTGATCTTCAGTATTACTTTGAGACAGCAATATATTAACATTTATTCTGAATAATTACCATATCAATCTTAAGTACTCACAATATTATGCCAAATGTATGAAACAATGCCCCTAAATATCCTTTAAGGTAAGAAATAACATCCATGTAAAGTATTTTAAAACTCCCTAACCCAGTACAAAACAAATGAATTCGAGGTAATCCGAATGGAAGTGTGGGGAATCCTCAGTGTTAAAAATAATTTTCAGAACGTAAACATGTAGCCCGATGTAGATAAATACTGCATATTTACGTTGATGGGTATAGACTCCATAAAGTTAAACAGGAAAATAATGCAACGAATAAATTAACTATCTATGCAATTCGTACCTACCCCTGTGTTTGTGATACTTCGCCGCTCGGTTCCACCGCCATGTCTGTTCTAGCCTATTCTTCCCAACTTGACGTCATGCGTCATTCAATACTGGGGTCCCCTACTATGGAACATTTCAAATATAGGCCTATTTCAGAAAGACTCGTGTTCAAGGAACCTTTTAAAAACACTGGCACCTTGAAGCTATTAAAAGTATGTATGTATAGCGAGAAAATAGAGTAGTTGTAGAGTCAAAACAATTCGTCAAAGAAAACCTGCCACCTCGTCCCCAAAGTACCTCCATTTATTTTTAGCAATGTTGTTACGTAAGCTACCATGTTCCATAAAGTGAACTATGATGTCAATCGCATATTCTCGGGTCTTTCCGGCAAGCAGAAAAACGAGCTTTCCGGATAAACTCGAGAAGTAATGTGATCAACAGTGCAAGTCAGCCATTGAAATGCACCAGTAACAAGATTTGTGAATTATGCAAATTCTGTGGTAGATAAGACATATCAAAATATTTTCAATTAGTTTTACAAAATCCTATAAAAAAGTTGTTTGGGTATACTATGAAATAAAACAGATAAGCGTAAGCATTAAATTATTTTTCTACCATTCAAGAACAAAAGCCAGTCTCTGTAAGATAATGAACAAGAGCAACGCCAAGGTAGGATAATACGCCCTTCGATTTTGATGACAGAAAACATATTTTAGTGGGTTTTGTATTTAAGCGGAATTAACACTGTTCTTGTGTGGTAATTTAATATTATGCTTATACAAGGATAGCTTTAGATTGCGGTGATTCACTACTACTCTAACATACCACACATCTTTACTTAAAACAGTTAGTACTAAAATACGTACATGTACAGTATCTACTAAGTGATACTATAACTTTAACCTTTGACTTTGAAAAAACAATAGGCATCCTCCACTTGGCATAATGCGTATGTGTACCAAGTTTGACAGCCCTGTCTATAACGGTTCGGTTTGTATCCTGCCTACAACGTTTTCTTACTAAGTGAAACTACGACCTTGACCTCTGACCTTGAAAAACAAAAGGCATCCTCATCTTGGGATAAGGTCTATGTGTTCCAAGTTTGACGGTCCTAGCCCCAACGGTTCGGTCTGTATCTCGCCTACAAGGTTTTCTTACTGAGTGATACTAAAACCTTGATTTGATCTCTGACCATAGTCACTTGGCATGAAGAATATATGTACAAAGTTTGATGGTCCTAGTCCCAATGACACTGTCTGTATCCTGTCTATAAAGTTTTCCCATTAACTGATACTATAACCTTGAACTTTGACCTTGAAAAACAATAGACATCTCCCACTTGCCATGAGGAGTAGTATGCGTACCAAGTTTGACAGTACTAGCCTCAAGAGTTCCTATTCACTTCAAGACTGATCACAAAGAAAGAATTCTTGCAGGGATACTTTCCAAGATCAATTCAAGAGCACAGAACAAATTAAAATACCAATAAAGAGGTATATTTCGCCATAACATAATTACATGTTTACATGTGTGACCCAGGTCATTATGCATAACTCTGACCAAGTTCTTATAATGCAGTTGAATAATCATACCATTCAACACAGTCGTGTAATTGTGTTTATTACAAAAAACAAAAACAAACAAAAACCTTGAGGTGGGTGTTTATCAATTCCTTTGGAGGATATAACCGTATACTTGGACAACAAGAAACTACGTTGTAATTGTACAAACCAAAACCATTAAAACAACTCACAAGATAACTCACAAGCACCACCAGAAACTCTCACACTCAAGGATCAGGATTCCTGTAATAAAATTCAATATTAATAACAATACTAATACAACTAATTCACAGAAAATTTAAATTTTATGTAAATGAGAAGATCAAATACCCACAAGGACCAGAAGTTGCAGCATACTAATATTCATACTGTAACATCCAAATTTCAATGGACAAAGTATATCATAATAAAATAGAATCATTTGCTGTTCTGAAAATAAAATTATAATATTAATCTACCTATAACTAATGAAACTAATTTCCTAATTAACAAAGTAACTAATTACGAAATATCATTAAATATATACACTGTTAATCATGGGGCATTATTACCTAAACATACCACACTTCTGCTGTTTGTACACCACCAACTCGCTCTCCATATCAGCCGGGTATTCCTAAACACACACACACACAAAATCAAAGTAAGAATTAAGAATACAAGAAGGATGCATGGAATTGTGGCCGTAATTCCCTTCTATACAAAAGAAGCTTTTCTTTTCTTTTTAAGATGTACTATGAAGTCAGCCTCATATAGGAGTACAATGTCTTTCCACTGGAAAGCCGTCCGTCTTTTCGGTGAAAGCGAGTCTTGTTCCAATAAAAATCACACATACCCATTTACATTATTCCTACAAAAATATCATTGTGTCTCTTCCTGAGCTGTGTCCATGTGAAATGTAATGAAATGATGAGTAATATATAGAAATTATATTTTTAATATGTCAAGCATGTAATAATTCATCACATGTCATTCATCATATACTTCTAGAAATTTGTTTCTAATCAGAGAGTGTCAAGAAATGATAAGAGTTTTTTTCTCTCTTTTTTTTAACCCCCCCCCCCCCCCACACACACACACAACTTGTGGTTCAGTTCAATTCAACAAGGACTAAAACGTTTAATTTGCTCGTAATCATAAGATTAGTCTTTCCTGTTTGCAAGAATCAGTTTCCCTTAAACCAAAATTAATAGGATGCTAAAAACTATGAGCAATTGTTAAATTATGATGTTTGAGGAATCCTCACCCCTCCCCCTTTTTTTAAAAAAAAAAATCAATAGAAATAATTCAAAACTGTATACGATAATATTTATGAGCAAAATATTTTTGATAAACTCCGGACAGTACCGCTATGATGTAGTTGCCATAGAAACGGATGTTGTGAAAGGCGGGTGAATCATATGCGAATATATATACTGGTCTTGTATTTGTAACTGAATCATACATGAATTTTGCCCATTTGGGCCCTAATTTGGAATAAATCATATCTATAACATCTATACGTTGTTATTCTTGAGACTATTTATGAGGGGAAAAAATACCGGTAAAACATGAAACCATAATAGTTCCGGTAAAGTGATGGAACTATCAATAAACGTTGAGTTCAAATTCCACCAATTTTACGGATTATATTATCTGTGATTCGGTGTCTATTACGACATTACTAGAGAACATAAAAAATCAATCAGTTATTAAGTTTTATGAAAATCCTATAGTCGGACACATAAATTGACAATAGAGGTTTGACCACAAAAAAAAAAATAAAAATGTAATAAGCAACTGATGTTCAAGTAAGAAGGCAAACACTTCAATGGAAGATAATAAATAATCCGACTGGCTGATGGAGGGGCGCCCTTTCCTTGCTTAAAGAGTGAGGGCATTAATGGACTGCAGGCACTATGTACGGGAGATTGTTGAGGGGATTGGGAGTCCATATGAAACGGTGGAACGCATTTTTGAAATTTCATTTAGATATGAAGAATTTTAAAACAAGAGCGAGATGGGTGCCTAGAGTCCTTTCTAAGACAAAGATGGAGAATAAAATTAAAAAAAAAAAAATCAGAAAAAAATACCTCGCTCAAACAAGCTTCAGCATGAACTGTAGCTCTCTGAGAAAATATGGGACAGATTAAAGATCTCTGAGAAAGTATTGGTATAGATCAGATATCTCTGAGAAAATAGTCGGACAGATCAAAGATCTCTGATATATATCTCAGTATTTCATCAGAAAGCTACAGATCTGCAACTGGATGACATTTAGGAAGCATAACCAACTGCCAAGTGTTAATGGGAGATCCAGAAGTCATGTTGACCAGATAAGGCACAAGATCCCAAGAACTTTATAGGCTCTGATATCAATCACGAGTTCCTGTGTACCAGTTGTGTAGGTACGAGGGACACTTTTTAAGTTCGTAGAGTAGGGCGGTCTTTTTAAAACCGCTTGAAATATCAAAATTTTATTTATCTAAGACCTTCGAAATATGCCCCGTCTGCCTCAACACACATTTTACACCGATCTACCCATTTCCGAAACGCCGCCCGGTACTCCTCTTTAGGTATATGTTGCAGACACTGGTAGACTGCAATACCTATACGACAACGGGATTCAAAACGGTGCCCTGCCAGCATTTCCTTTAGTCTTGGGAACAACCAAAAGTCACAGGGGGACAGGCCAGGGCTGAATGGGGGATGATCTAAGACATCGAGCCCCGATCCTTTCAGATATTCCTGTACCGTAGCGGATTTATGGGCTGGTGCGTTATCATGGAGTAATTTGATGCCGCGGACACCGGTGCGCGGTCTGTGTTTCTGATAGAAATCAACTAGTAAGAACACTTTCTCAGTAAAACTTTCCAGTGACAGAACTACCTTTCGGGACTGGAATTTGAAGGACTGGACCTTTCGAATCAAAGAATATCGCATACAACATGCGATTTGATGTTTTCCGATGACAGATCTGTCGCCCTCAGATGAAACCCAAACCTTATTTTTAGCTTTAGAATCGGGTTGAAAATGATAGATCCAGGTTTCATCACCTGTAACTATCTCTTCCAAACGACGTGGGTCAGATTTATCATAATTTTTATAACTTGCGATGCAAGTCTAACCCGACTTTGCTTCTGCTCGTCAGTGAGCAAATGGGGAACCCAGCGCGCGCAGATCTTAAGTAGTCCAAGTCGTTTACGCAATATCTTCAAAACACTTGACGAATGAATGCCACTTAATTCTTCTATCCCTTGCACGGTATAACGTGAGTCTTCCTCAATTAACGTTTTCACAGTAGCAACTTTCTTTTCCGTCAAAACGGAAACCGGCCTACCCACTCGAGGGTCATTTTCAATTGACTCCCGACCATCATTAAAACGACGTACCCACTTGCAAACTGTAGCATATTTTAAAGCACCATTCCCATAAATCTTTTGCAAATCAGCATAAATATCCGTTGACGGAAACCCGAGGTGTGCTCGAATCTTACAATATACCCTCTCTGTTCAGAGATTTTTCCATCCATATTGAACGCTCTATTTTACTATAGTGTATAAAACCACGCGTTGAAAATACCCAGCGCAGCGCGCACGTGGACCTCGTGCGCCGCATAGCGTGATACCGTTCGAGAGAGGAATGATTACGCAAGTTCTGTGTAAAAATTCGTGCAACGTCATAATCGCGTTAAAAAGTTATGGGTTTACTCTACGAATTAAAAAGTGTCCCTCGTATCACCACAAGATATTTTGTGTTCCTGCCATGTGTGAACTAATATCAACCACACCAAACCTGTTTATCAGCTGTGTAGGCACTAATACCCAGCATAATGAATTCCTGTATACCAGCTGCGTGGGTACTAATACTCAGAACAAGAGTTTTTGTTTACCAGCTGTATATAAGTAGTCCAGTCAAATTAGCCCAAAAAAGAGTCAAACTTGCAACTAATTGCAAAAAGAATTGTTTTCAATGATTTTGACCTCGCTAATATGTGTACTAAAACATATAAAAAATCTAATGTTTCAGTTGAAGTGGAAATACCATTTTTTTGGGGGGGGGGGGGGGGGGGGGGGGGGAGTCAAAAACAGAGAAAATGAGAAAAAACGACAAAAACTGGAAATTAGCTTTCCATCATTACCTATCAAATAAGAATGCAGTTTCTTGATTGGCATTTATAAATTTTTGTAAGAAATAGAAATTGTAAAATTTCCATGTAATAATTTCACCTTTAAGAGGCTTTTTTGGAAAAGGGGGGGGGGGGTAATTTCAGTGAACAGACCATGGAAATCAGTTTGTTTCTTCTTCCTCCGTGTTCCTTGTTGAATTGGAACAACTTGTTCCTCTACAATGGCCACATCCAATAGTACATTCTAGGCCATGTTTTCGGCACGTACACCTCTTTGTGTCACAATTTACCTTGCAATTACAGTGGATAATATTCAGAAGACGATTGGGAGCAGGCGGCAAAGTGTTTTTAAGCGGCATGCATTTGCTATCATCAGTGACTGTCCATCCCCAATCAAGTGGGTTCAGATCAGTGCCATCTAGTTTTATCCACTGCTGACACTGATAGTATAACCTTCTAGAATGCAGAGCCGCAGAATCAGATGTTGGCGGGAGACTCTGTACCTGAACGCACTTATTGTTAGTGATAGCCTTATTTGTGTATAAGCGCAGTCTCAGAAGATCCAGTCCTTCGCACAATACTCCCCCATATAAGCTAGCAATAATCTGTTCGCCGCTAGTTACAACAGTTTCCAGATGGTTTCCAGGCTTTAAGAATTCCTCTATTGTCATTGTAACTTTGTTTGTTTTTGAAAGCTTCTTTAAAGCAACACCTTTTCCTATCCCAAATAGGCGGGAGGTTGTATCGCATCCCGTGATTGCGTGTACTACTGGCAGAATTTTGCACTTGTGCATACCAAGCATCCGCTTTGTTTTTTGTATGTCCCAGTGCCTGCACTTATTAGAAAGTTAAGATCGGAAGTAAATGTTGTATCCATCCAGTGATGCATGGTAGCAGAGGAGAACAAGAAGATCAGTGTCTTCGCCAATGACAACGACTTGTGTTGACTGAGCACATGCTACAGCTGTTGAAATGATGAGACAATCTGCATCTTCCTATGCAAGGATGACCGTGCATTCATTTTCCCGAAGTCTTTGGGCAAGAAGACTTATGAAACGAGACTTGTTGTTGTTATTTGTGAGAAAAATTTCTTTTTTAGATTTGAAGGTCATATCTGAAGTAAATGTTACATCAGGGGAGATGATGCCCTTTGAACGTCGAAGATGAGTCACGTCTTTGGTCGAGGGTTCACTGGAATATCCATCAAATACAATAGTTGGTCTCGAGTATCTTCTAATAATATACTCAACATACAACTGACATATAGCATTGAATGACATGCCTTTTGTCCATGGGATACGCTGTAGCAAAGAACCGCCATCCAAAACAAAATGTACACCAAGCAATTCCTTCTCTGATACAGCACAATCGCCCATACTCCAAATTGCATCTGAAATTTGAGGCTTACTTGCTGCTCTTGGAAGTCCTGAGGGTTCAAAGATCGATGATGGATGCGTTGATAATTCATATTTGAAGATATTTGCAATATCTTCAACAGATTCTCTAGATGAAATTGCCGTTAGTCTTTGAAAAAGCACTTGGGGATCAACCTCAACTCTGCCTTCCTCAACCGTGATAGATGTTTTAGATGACATAGTTAACACCTGGATTGATTTTTTGAAGGAAAAATCAAAAATATTCTGACCAACCATAGAGTCAATGATCTTTTGACCACATGCTAATGCATTATGAGCGTTGATATTATTGTCTGCATTCACACCGGTGTCAATATTTCGAAGAGGGATGCTCTCAGTAAAAGGGTCACGGTCTCGTAGGTATGATATAACTTTAATTATATCTTGTTTGTCCCTTTCTTGGCGAGAGGTTGAAGATTCCTTGTGCTGCTCACTTGTGTGGTAGCCAACATCTGTCAGATTCTGCATTGCCTCATTTACTGCTGCACAAGAAGGTATAGACAAAAGCCACTGCGACCGCTGTACCTCTGTCATTCCTCGACCTCTCGTTAAACCACCTGATGTTTTCACACTTCTCATTAATGCCTGCTCAATGACAAGATCACACGACAGACCCGCTCAATACCTCTCACTTCTTCTCAGTACATGATAACCTTCCATGAACTTGCTGTGTACATCGGGATGAGCTTTTTGAAGATTGATCATTGACATGACATATATGTATGCTGACTTTGCATACATATTATGCCCAGCTGCA
The DNA here is from genome assembly GCA_024699665.1 of Ostrea denselamellosa. Classification (NCBI taxonomy): domain Eukaryota; kingdom Metazoa; phylum Mollusca; class Bivalvia; order Ostreida; family Ostreidae; genus Ostrea; species Ostrea denselamellosa. The sequence goes on from JAMZEH010000013.1 coordinate 1,339,122, forward strand.
GCAAAATAGGGAAGCATTGCGTGTAGAGTTTGTATATGGAGTAAACAATTGCCTGTTCTTTCAGCTGTGATAAAAGCTTTTAAGAGACTTATCATTTCTAAGTACTGAAGCCAAAGGGCTGCTGTTCTGAAGCACTTGAGAGAATATTTTAGGTATGTGTTTGCCTGTGCGAAAATTTACGTTACAAGTTTGATGATAGATGGCATCAGCAGCATGCAAATCATTTACAGCTTCTAGTCTACCATAAATTTGGTTTGCCCAAGCGTCTTGTCTTGTAGAACAGACGGATTTTATACAAGCCTGAAAATCATGAGTTCGCACAGGAAAAACATCATACCCTCTTTTACTTTGATTAAGTTTGGCAGTTTGTCCACAAAAGAGGCAGTGATCACGGAATGAAAAGGTCTGTTTTGATCTAAGAATTGGTGTACTATCAGCAGGAGGAATTGGCTTGCTTTGTTCTTTTTCCCTCAGATATTTGCTAATATCAATCGCATTTGTAAATAGACGCCTACATTCGGTGTGCACATATTGCCCAGGATGCGTGCGAAGATTGCTACCCCTTTTCTCAGCAGCAGTATTGATACCTGTGCTACCCTTCCCACGAAGACAAACTAGACCATTCTTGTCCCCCGATTCACCAATTACACAGTCTTGTAATCTTTCCATATTCAACACAAGGTTAGAACAGATATAATTAAAATGGAAGAAATTTTCTACTAACACAACATAAAAGGTTAAATTAAATTGGTATCGTATTTGCATATTACAGAAACCGCATTCAAGTTGCAACTAATAGCGTCACTTCAGGAGAAAGATTTACTCCGTGGATGGGACGTTAAAAGGCGCCCCGTGTACCCCAATCAATAACGAGAAAGATGGCTTTGTAACGCGATTGGGTGTCCTTACATAGAAAATAGAAATAAGCAGTGCAGTATAGAAAAAAGCCTTTTCACTTTCTTACTTATTAATTTTACCTTGAAGAAATGATGCTCTGCGACTATTTAGTTTAAAAAAAAATGTTATTTTCCGTTACATTACGGCACCTTTCCCAAATTTTGAATGAACCCAGTAGGCCTATACGTCTATATGACGACACGTGTTGTGACTTTACCAACCTGTTTTTTTTTTCTAAACTTTTGAGAAGCTTTAGAACGTCTCGTTTGTAAATAAATTTATAGTATTACACCTATGCTATATTGATTCAAGCGCTTACACGCTTGTATGAACATATGTCATAAAATTCGAGCAAAGACTTTGATCAATGTCTACGTAATGATAATGTCTACGTCACGATTTCGGTGAAAGCACGCTATGATAGCGCGGCGGTGACATAAAACAAAGGGAGCTATCAGCAAATTTGATGCATCAAAATATATTATTTCTGCACATTAGATAAAATTAGATTTTTTATATGTTGTTTTACTGATACTAAGGAATACTTTGCAAAAAAAATTATTTCTTTTGCAATTAGTTGCATGCGAAATCGTAAATTGACTGGACTAAAGGCACTAATACCCATTCCTGTTTATCAGCTGTGTAGGCACCAATACTCGCACAAGATTTCCTGTTTACCAGCTGTATATGCACCAATATCCAAATCAACTAAACAAGTTGCTGTTTACACACAAATATCCACCTCATGAGTTCCTCTAGTTCCAAATACTTTTTTTTTTTTTGTACACATGCGCGTACAAAGGTGGTCATGATTTTTTCGCTCAGGTAAAAATGTGAAAAACTTCTCTTAAAACAGCCTGAAATGGTGGTACATGTAGCGGATATGGTGAGAAGGTATACCAGGTTAGATATATGTTGTAACTATTGATGAACTTTGAGCAGAAAACGTATATTGGACATTGATCATTGAGTGAACTGTTAACACAGCGCTGACCAGTGAAACCTGTTACTATATTTAACCCATGTGTGTAGTCCGAATGTAATTGTGTGCCAAGGTCCATGTAATGTTTTAGTTGTGCTCATTATACTATGGTTGATAATCTCAGTGACTTAAAACGCAAAATATCATTTTCATCCCCTGACAATACTTCACCGTCTATTTGTCACCTCCACAAAAAACACAGAGACTTATCAGATATGAATTCTTCAGAAAGCATATCCCAGGCGGATCCTACTCCACCCGGCCATATCCCACAGCCTTTTGCAGGTAACATCCCACAGCCATATCCACCGTATCAATTTATGCCCGGTTTTGGTATGGTACCCGGTATGCCAGGTGCACCAGTAGCAGTACCTAACGCTACTTCCACCCCAGCCTGTGGTTCTCCAAGTTCAAATCAAAATCCCCCTCCACAAGTTATCCCTGACATTTCTGATAAAGCTTTAGACAAAATTGTCAATGCTGTCCGTTGCACAATGATGCAGGAGTTCAAATCGTATGTAGATTCTCGAGTCACTCCCCTTTGTCAGGCATTCAACGACATGTGTGAGAAGAACAAAGAGTTGACCAGACGCATCGATGAACTCGAGATGTACAGTCGTAGAGAGTGTGTTAGAATTTTCGGGGTTCCTGAAGAAAAAGTGGACACAGATAAAGTTGTTCTCAGCTTGTGTGAGAAGCTTGACATCCCCCTGCAAAAATCCGATCTTGTAGTGTCGCATAGAGTGGGCCCATCGGGGAAAGACAAGCCGCGCCCTATCATTGCTAAGATTACGAACTATAATCTAAAGCACCGACTCCTCAAAGAGAGTAAAACTAAAAAACTTCATAACATGGAGGGAACCAAGGGGGTATGGGTCAACCAAGACCTTACCCGAACAAGGTCAAAGATCGCGGCTGAAGCTCGGAAAATAGTGAAAGAAGGTCGTGCTAAGTCTACATTTACCTGGGACGGTAAGATTTTCGTAGTGGACAATGCCGAGCGGAAACACAAAATTCTCACTATGGATGAACTGATAGTGTTATATAGCAAGATAGGTGCCCCTCCAGAACCCTCATCTCATCCTAACAACGGTTAGATTACGAACATGAACATATACTCGTTTCTTCATGAATACGATTGTACTAACACGTAATAAATATTGCTCCGCGCAATATTAATCAAGTGCACTTTATGCACACTCTTAGTACACTCTTTAGAACATGAATAATTGCTCAACGTGTGTACCAGAATGAATTTCATTCAGTTGTGTCTACGTCCAACATAGAGATTTTTCATATCTCGTATAAATTCAATTTGTATACAACTATTGAAACTTAATGCACACATTATATTTAACATAGATATGTATTATACCATGTGTAAAAGTAGGAAACTATTACACCCTCACTTTATTTTGTTATGTTACTTGCTTTTGTTCTATAATTATTTTTTAAAAACCAATATCTGTTCCATCCCAAATGCCTTCCATCCTACTCTCTATTACATATTTTATGTAAAGAAAATATAACTACTATCCATTTCGGCTGTTCCAACAGTAAGCCATGTTGATTTTTTCTTCTTTTAAGATTTTCTTCTTTTCCCCTATTACAAAATTTCATTCTTACTACTTGTTTGTAAACTTCCGACGAACATCAATGAACTTGGCCTCTGGAACACAACCTACCCTGACCGGAAACTTTGATATAAAAAACTGTCCAATAACATGATTTCAATTCATGATTACCGTGTCAGAGTGGGAATGTTCTATGGCCGTGCAATTAAATTGAAGGGTATGAAATGTGTTGATTTTGTATTTGTTATGTTAATTAATCTATTCCTTATTTTTCAGGAGAAATCGATACCAATTGTATTGTTATATCTCCATATGACTTGTATGCATTATTCTACTTTCATACTATTGACCCCACATCTGTGAACACTCATTGCAGGATATATTTCATATATTTGTACCATATCCTTATTAGACCCCTCATTATTAGTATGTACCTTATTGATGTTCGTTCTTTAACAAGTCTAAGATTTTGTTGGTTTATTTCATATAGAATTCTTCTCTATTTTTTATGCATACATACCGAAATTTGTGTAACCCGTTCCTTACTTCTACAAATGACCATCTCAATTATCTAAGTGCATTGATTATAGGGAGATGAATTTATATAAGCAGATTTGCTTTTTTTCAAATCCCTGTCTACATATGTACATCATAATATTGTTAGCTGATCATGTTTTCTTGAATAAATATTGTTTAAACCAAATACTAGCTAATGTTTCCTTTATCCACTTCTAAATGCCTGAAGATATGAACGTCACTGCATGTTCTATAATGCAGATTTTCACCTCTGAAGTTTATTTAATATTATCCAAATCACACAATATACCGACATAACATTAGGCCCGTGGGTCACATCAATCACCTGAACCATCTTGGCCCACATTTAAAGATTATTCCCTAAATATTCGCACATAAAAATTAGATTCCCTATTGATACTCCACCCTACCCATTGTGTCCATTTTTACAAACTTGCATCTGCACTATGTCAGAAAGCTGCCAAGAAATTTTGAACTTTTCTGACTCAGTGGATCTCATGATTTTTTCCTGCATTTTTTTCATGTAAAATTTTGATTCCCTATTGTGGCACTACCCTACCCCAAGGGGCTATGATTTTAATAAACTAGAATCTGCACGATGTCAAGAAGCTTCCATTTCATCGAGTTTTTCATCAGATTTTAAATGACCCTACCCTATTGTTTTAGTTACCTCCTCTTTGAAGGGGGCATGACCCTTCATTTGAACAAAATAAAATCCCCTTTACCCTACGACGATTTGTACAAAGTTTGATTGATATTGGCCCCGTGGTTTTTTAAAGATTTTTATCCCTTGTATTTTCGTATACAAAATGTTGACTTCTAATGTGTCCCCTTTCTGGTTCATGAGATTTATAAAACTTGTCAGTGTATTTTTATTATCTCCCCTTGGAGAAGGGCGTTACCCTTCATTTGAACAAACTTAAAACCTCTTCCCACAAGTTTACTTTTTGCCAAATTTCATTGAAATTGGCCCAGTGGTTCTGGAGAAGAAGTCGAAAATGTGAAAGATTACAGACAGATGATGGGCAACAAATCACTTGAGTTTTCAGCTCAGGTGAGCTAAAAATAAATGAAAATTATTTTTTAATGCCTTTATTTTTTTTTTCCACTTTTTTTTTGGTGTTTTTTCTTTTCATACAAAATGATGACAAATTAAACTGTGAAATAAAACATATCAACAATAACTGAAAGTGGCACAGATCTTTACTATGCACAAAAATTATAACTTTGAGAATCACATGAAGTCAAAGGCATTTAAATTTTACGTAAAAATAGAATTAAGCTAAAAAGGAATCCTTTAATCCCTTCCCCCGCAAGAACTGAAATGTTAATTTCAGACCTGATGTTTTTAATATAACAAACATTCACTTTAAATTAAACTGCTGCCATAATATAAACTAAATTGCCTAGAGCACAATGTCTAGGTTTCTATCATAATTATACATCTTTGAATACATTGCTGGGTATTAGAAATTGACTAGAGAAGAGATATATAACTTTAAACGATATGCTTTCAGAAATATGGGCAAAAATCTGATATACTGAGAAATCTTCATTCCGTTATTTTAGCCTTTCCTTTGTGCAATAATTAAATTTACATGAGTTCATCTATGTCATTTTGCCACTTCAGTTTCATTAACATTAGATTTAAATTCACAAACTGATAAGGCCTAAATTTTCCCAGTATACAGATGTACATTGTAAAACTTGATCAAAAGCATGACCTAAAGATAGTGGAAAAAACACAACATTCTTTTAAGATTTTTTTTGAAAATGTGAAAATAATAAAATAAATTGATATGAATGGTGGAGAATTTCAATTAACACAGAATTGGATTGTCAATAATTCAAACACTTTCAGTACATGTACCAGTCAGTTCTCACTTTTCATACAAAGGCTTGCTTCAATGTCTTTACATCGAAATTGATATTTGCTTAATGACTGAGATTAAACATTCAACCAGAACACCTATTCAATAGTATTAACATAAGACGATACCTTTTGCCAGTGATTGAATGTATAGAAAGATTTTCTTACACTCCATCTACCTCTATTTGTCAAAAAAAAAAAAAAATGGATTTCAAGGATCGTCTTTGAATTACATAGTCATTATTCATTTTCTGCAGTTATGATGTAATATCATTTGACAAGATCAATCCCAATTACTGTGACAAACAAACACTGGCCAAGTAACATCATGGCCAAGTAACATGTGCTATCTCAATACAATTTGTTCAACTAACATACATACATTTAAAAATCAAGTTACTGCCTGCAAACTTTTTTTTTAAAATAAGTACCATACATTTTACTATTTTGCATTTTTTTTTAACCCAGGTAAGATGTAATGGGTGTCTAATGAACATATACAATATTATAGAACAAAAAACTCTTCAGTTGGTCCTCTCTCTAATACATTCTAAATCCTAACAATCATGATAATTGCACAATATTTATATAATATCAAGACAACAAATGTCTCATATGTACATACAAAATGTGAATAGCTGTCATCTTAACAGAGCTGACCACAAATCTGAAAGCTAAAGAGAACATAATTTGATATTTGGGATATAAGCACTCTCGCACAAAATACCCCAGAAAAAAAATATGGCAATAAGATGATAATTAATGGTTGAATCATGGAATAAAATGGATAAATTTTATTACTAATAAAAAAAACAAACAAACAAAAAACCAACCAAACACCCCCCCTACTAAAACAGGCAGCACTTTTCAGATTAACAAAACAGTAAGTTGGTGGGGCTGTTTTACATATACAAAAAGCACCTGTTGAATTTTACAGTATTTCATTCATGAAAAGGCACATGGAACATGGAATACAATTGACACATGATTTTTTTTTTTTTTTTAGAAAATGGACCTTTTTCTTTATGAAGGTCAGTGTTCAACACCTCATTCGTACACCACTTGTTTAAAATGCAGCTTTAAAATAAGCTTAATACATGGATAAAACAAGTTTTTAAAACAACACAACATTTGACATGATTGAAATTAAAAATGATATGATAAAAATTCAGTAAGTCAAGACCTTTGCATATGTTTTTATTGTGCTTTATTCTAGAGATTCTTCTGAATCCAACATTTTGCTTTAAAATTACAAACAAGATGAAAAAATGATCCATTGCTTACTTTTTCAATGGTATCATGTGTTTATACACACTTTGATTTTTGAATCATAAACAATGCCATATTATCCCTTTTCACCACAAATGAGAAGGAAAAAAGACATTTTAATACTAATGATATTGCAAAAATGAGGGAAAATATCACATATAACATCATTATCACATAATTCAACTGTGATGTGAATAAAGAAATGTAGGAATACAATGCTATACCTTTTGATGAGTAATGTTATTCAAGTCCTACAAAGAGGTCTGAATTGGTAAAATGTGTTCCTAAAATGAGCATTTACAAACAAAAAGTTTAATGACAGATGCCAATCATCTTATTCACATCATTTCACAACATGACGATAGTTTGACATATACTTACATGACCCATTACAGTATTTTTGTCTTGTACTCACCAATTTTTTTCTGATTGTGTCTCTATGCCACTTGAATTCATTGCCTATTTTTTTGAGGCACCAATGTCACACAAACACAAACTCGCACACATACATATACAGATCTCCAGTTACACTAGAAGGGCACTGTTAAACACTACCTCCTTGGGCCTCCATGAGGGTTACCTATGTCCTCCAGCACTGGGATATGTGTCTCTCTTATAACTGTAACCATTACCTGTATTTTTCTTTTTTTTGTTGTTACTGTTAGTCCGCGTGTAAACTCGACCACTTTCATAGCCAGTTTTGTTTTGAGCACTTCCTCCATATGCTTTTCGTGCTGGTCCATTGTCATAGTGACCCGAGTTCCGAGCACTATTTCCACGTGTCTCGAAATTATTATAACCTCTGTGGCCACTGTTCAAATTTGTTTTGTTGGATCCAGCTGAATGAGTGGACGACACACTACTACAACTGGTGTCTCGACTTTTGGATGAACCTGTCCTTTGTTTGCTGTTGTTATGTGCCCTCTCTCTGCTTCGTGTGTACTCCTGACTCACTACAGCTGTTCTTTTCTCTGCTTTAACAGGAGTTGGTGAAGATGATTTTGTCACTTCGAATTCAGTCTGTTGTTGAGGATCAGGTTCAGAATCCTACAATACGAGGAATGTTCCCGAATATGATCAATATATTGCTAAGAAATTTGAAAGCATTGCCTGGCATAGCATTTTACACTCAATATTGCATAAATCTGTTAACATCCCGATAACTTTTTTGTGCAGGAAAAACATTAATGATTTTCATTTTGCAACAAAGAGTTTGTCAATCAAGTACTACAGACCGTGTCACTAGTGAGACTGGATGTGGAACTACTGCTAGCTGAGCTGCTGCTAGATTTGTACACCGAACTCGAGTCCGATTGTTCACTCTCAGGATGGGATGACTTTGACTCAACCTCATTACACCTAAAATCACAATTGTTTAAATATTTTTTTTTCTTGAATCAAGCAAATATATCACATTATTTTGTGAAGTAATTCATGTAAACTGTTCATATTGATCAGTCACATTATATACTGACTTTATATTTCACAGGGTGATAATATATAACATATGATTTGACATTTTTCTGTCTTCATACCAACAAGCTGCAAGACAAGAATAATTTTACATAAACAATATATATATAATCTTAATAGAAGAACAGGAAAAAAAATTCATTTTTTATTTATTCAGAAAATTTTATGGGACTTGCACAAAAACATACAGAAAACTAAACAACAGAGTACAATAATTAAAGGAAGTTCAGTTAACCATGACAAAAAACTTAATCTGTATCTACTCATGAGATAAACTACATATCACATTTCAGTTTCCTAAGTTAAAGCATAGTAAAGTCAAAACTAATTTGGAACAGCAGATTATGTGAATGATTTTTAATTTTACAGGACATTTTACCAAACCTAAAGTAATTTACCAGACCCAATTTCTAGTGTGCAAAATTTCTTGATCGACTGAAATTCTTATATGAATATCTACCCTATTTAAGAAAATGCCCGGTGTGTCTGGAATTGTACAAAAATTTACCAGACAGACCCACTTTTTACTAGCAATGTCAGACAATCTGATTAATTTCACATAATTTGGATCAGTCTCATGAAAAACAATCAACTGTGTTGAAAACTGAACTTAATCTGTAATAGTACATTAGCAAATCACATACCAGATTTCGGCTCCTAATCAAAGCAGTGCAGGGAACTAATAAAAGTGACAGACTCGCCTATCTGGCACAATGGTTTTCATAGCAAATTATCTATCGATTAATCGTAAATTAATGCTGGGTATCATGGGAATTCAATTTACAATTGAGTTTAGATCATTTCATAATCCATTTCAATCTTCATGGATCTATTTGAAAATAATTTCTGTATCTTTATGGGAAATTACATCATATTTTCTATCAAAATTTACTGGAGTGTTCATATTCTACACAGTGATTATGATATAACCTACAACACAGGTGACAAAAAAATGCAGAATTTATTTAGGATGGACTAATTAATCAGTGGCCTCCATTTACACAACAAAATTCGATCCAACGAAACACTGCATGTAACAAGTCTTTGAAAAATCCTAGGTGATTGATGCCCAGGGCCTGGTAAAGTTGGAAGTGGATATGTAAAACTTGTGCATATGTACAAGTTTAAGCAAATATTTATTTTCGATGTCATTTTTGGTTAAAATATTGATTCTTACAAATGATTGATGCATTACATGAATAAACCCTTCACCATTTAAATGATACATGAGTCACACAAAAAATGATATTTTATTAAGAAATAAAATATGCATTTTCATGAATGTTGTTGGAAAACCTCCAAGGTCAAAAAATGTAGTGTCTACATATAAAAGCTGATGAAACAAGATGTATTTATGAAACACTGATGACCCGCATTGCCAAACTCCAAGGTCAAGATAAAAAAAAAAGAAACAAATGGTCTTGTCACAAGGAATACACAAATTAAAAGCCCTAGCACTATCCATTCAAAGTGTTTTGATTGAGATTAAATTTTTTGTACACAAACAGAAGGACAGATCTGTAATACCTGCAATTATGTATAATGTAGATCTCTCCGATTATTTTTTTTTTTGTTCTAACATTTTCAGGAGAGGGCTAGAATTCCATAGGATCTTCATAATGGTGCAAAATAGTTTTATTAATTACCTGTAATAAGCTCCATATGTTTGTTTCAAATGTTTACACTAAAAAGAGTACCAACTTTGCACTTGGGCATGTCTAATAAAGAATCTCCAAATAACAAAAGTATGGAAAACCAAGTGGGACAAGCTAATTGTGGGACAGAAGACTGAAGGACAAAAAGAGCAAATCTATAGTTCCTGGTAGGACACTAAGAAGGTCCTCTCTAGAAAACTAGGTGACAAGTTTGATGGACAAATCATTTACCCTCCATTTAACAATAAATTTCAAATAAAGTAGCAAAACTCCAGCAAGGGAGGTAGAAATGCATCAAAATTGCAACATGATCTGGAATGACCCACAAAGAAGCTACACACCAGGTTTCAGCTTGATATGCGACAGATGAAAAACAGGAAGTTCCAAAAGGATGAACTGACATACAAAGACATACCATAATACATCCTGTTAAAAGATGGGAATATCAAAACACAGTTATGCATGGTTTCTTGATCATTTATGTGTTTACATAAAACATAAAAATGTAATTGTATTTATCCCAGTCAAGCTAAATTCTGAAATATCAGGCAGACCTTGCAGCAAACTAATTCCTCAAACTTTGATTGCAAGGCTAGGGTCAATAACTAGACTACTTGAATAAAATCAGCCATCAGGAAATTAAATATATCAATACAGACACTAAAAAGTGATGGACAATTGATAGTATCATCATTATTCACAATGACCTAAAATTGTGTCATTTGATGATATCACTGATTTTGATAGTGACATGAAAACTGACTCAATTTCTGTCTTTGCCACAATAAATTTTGTTGGCACACAGGCAATTTAAAGCATTGATAACAGTTTCAATTGCTGGAGGAATTCAAATCTTCATTCACAAAAAATTCTACATAAAAGAAAATTTTTCAAGCATACTTTTAAACTTTGTTTATTGATAAAAATTTTCAATAACTGAAATATCACTATTGATAATATGACATTAAAAACACTTTCATATTCTTCAACTTTCTATAACATGATTTGAAATTCAGCATGAAAAAAGTGAACTTCCGACATCAATATATATGCATGAGGTACAAGTTGATCTTTCAATCAATGTCTTTGGTAACCCAGCATTTTTTTCTACCATTTGGGAATGGTACCAAAACCCATTCAGCTGGGCAAAATAACATCAAAATAGAACAAATTGGAAATTTTCTTTCATTCCAACAAATGACAATTACCACATCATCAGTGAATAAACCTTATATCAAAGAATAAAGGAGTATTTATTGTTTATCAATTTTACAAATGACCACCATTTTATTGACCTCTACTGTCAATAATAAGGAAGAGAAGAAGTCATTCAACATTTCATGCAAAGCGAATTATGAGCCTCAATGGACATAATGAATTATTTCCCAAGTCACCTGCATTACATTGTAAATGGAGTCCACCGTTACTCTAAAATCACTTATTTTTGTGGTTTACAAAAAAAAATGTTGGTTCATGGGGCCTTGATTTTGTGGTTTAAGAAGTGTAGGGTCACCCAGTTTGAAAACATTACATTTTGAGGAGGATATGAATTTGTGGGTCTTTTAATACCTTGAAAACAATGAAAATAACACCCCACCCCAGAAATTAGTGATTTCACAGTGTATTAGAATGAATTCTTTCTACTATTCATGAAAAAGTACCAAGACCTTCTAAACATTTGTCACCAAAGACAAATTCTGATGTAGCACCATCCAGGTAACCCTTACCTTTTGCTGTTGTCAATGTCAAGATCTTTGTTGGACCCCTCTGGTTTACTGCTATTAGCAACACTGGCATAACTTCTGCTTCTGGAATCCATCATGTTGTTTTCTGGGATTTTACGAGGGAATGTTGCTTTGATCCACTGTCTATAACTTACTACTTCATTTGTTACTCGAACTATCCGACTTAATATGCTGAAAAAAAAAAAATACTAGTGGCTGATCCAGAATAAAGTGTGTGTGTGTGTGTGTGTGTGTGTAGGGTCAGGTTGAGTGGCAAGTTTTTACTATCCCCATCACCCAAGCATCCACACATTTTCATTTTCTTCAACCAGTACAAGGTACCCAATGTCAACAATAACAAAAATTACTTTAAACAAGATGTGTTTGTGAAACACAATGCCTCGATACTGGCAAACTCCAAAGATCACCACGCCAATGTTAAAGTTTTTAAATCATAGGTCAAATGCCAAGGTCAAAAAGTTTGGTACTAACAGAATGGTCTTGTCACAAGGAATACTTACGTGAAATATGAAAGCTCAAGTACATACCATTTAAAAGTTATGGCCAAGGTTAAAGTTTTTAAAAAGTAGGTCAAACACCAAGGTCAAGGTCACAAGGTCAAAAACTGATACTAATGGAAAGGTTTTGTCACAAGGAATACTCTGTGAAATATCAAAGCCCTAGCATTAACTGTTCAAAAGTTATTAGGAAGGTTAAAGTTTCAGACAGAATGACAGGTGGAGCAAAAACAATAAGCCTCAGGGGCATAAAAAGGCATTTTATACCACATTTTGGAACTTTAAACTTGCATATAACTCATCCAGATTGTCACCACAATTCATCAAAATTCCAAGTACTTCTCGAGATATTTAAGAATTTTAAAATTGGGCCTGTGGGGTACTCCACATTTCACATATAAAGATATTTGCAATGTAATGGACAAATATAACTTTCATCTACCTAGAAAACTGACAAGTCAGAAAGGACCATGAATGAGTGCCTGAAGAACACACAGAAGAAAATCTTTCCATAGAAATATCGCCACAGAAAGTGCTGACAGAAATATGAAAACTGAAATGGGTCTCCCTTGCCTAATTGGAGTATTACTTAAAAAAGCGTTCTTCCTCTTCATGATCCAGGCATTACTTTGAATTCTATGAAAATCTTCATTCTAAAGTAAAGTTACTGTGTGCCATAGAAAGTGCTATTATCATTTGAATATTGAAAAATTCTCTAGGTCTCATAACTTTGTACTGACAAATCCAATAAACCTGAAAATCAAAAGGGTCTTCCTCTGCCTAATCCAAATATTATTTATAAACTTGAGTTATTGTAAGCCATAGAAAGTGCTGACAGATAGACAGGCAGATGAACAAAGTGATTACTCTTAAACTGCTTCATAGCACGGCCCTTGCAACATTCTGAACTCACCCATTTTGAAAATACATATATCAAAAAGTTCTAATGAAGAAAATTACTACCTATCAAAATACCATTCTTCCCTCCCACACAGTTATTATGAAACAGCTCTAATTACATAAAATACAGCCTTATAATTTTTAAGGAAAACAGTACAAATCCCCAACAAAAAAAATACCCATGCATATAGACATGTTTGTCATTTCTGCTGAGAGTTCTCTAAAAACCATTGGACCTATGATCATGCTGACATTTATTCATATGGACTGCCAAAAATCTTATTGTCGTCAGTCCTGGGGTCCACCAAAATTATCGTTCATTGATTTATTTTGGGAATTCTTATTTCATTGGAATATACCATGATGTAGTTATCACAGACTACTTCTGGTTTGCATATGCTTCATTAGTTTCAAGTGTGATGTCTGTCAGATGAAATGATTCACTAAGCCTGCTATTCATTTAAAACAAGATTGGATTTTTTCATAGTACGAGTCCTTAAAAACTTTTCTCTTGGTAGAACCTATTATTGTCCTGTTTGTTGGTGAAACTTTTCAGGAACTCTGAACCTGACCTTGATTAATGACCTTACCCTGTAGCTATCACACATTATTGCCTTTGCATTTCACATCACCCAGTATCAAGTCCTAATTTGCATGATTCTAAACTCACAACCACGGTAAATATGCTCGCAGACTCAAAGGGAAACATGCAAGGACAACATATATTTACCAAACACTATATACACTTCCTCCCCCAAACTTGGCATCTTGGGGCATAAAATTAGTAAATACCAAGCTAAAATCTGCAAACATTACATAAACTTTGTAGTGAAAAATAATTTTTCCTGTTCATAGCTTCTGAAAAATCTAGGACTTTACAGAGCTTGACTGGAATTTGAAGTTGTGAAATGTATTATATATATATATATAACTTGTTGATTTGATGTCTAAGAAATTCTTTTCATCTACAAGTAAAATGATGATTGATTTGACAACACATTCAATATTCATCAAATTTACAGAAAAAACTACAAAGACAGTTAACAAAACACATGCATGTCTTCTCTTCACAAATCAATAGTTTAAATTCTTACCCATGCCTTGGTATCCTTGAAAACACACATTGTGGGCCTACTGCATAACATAAAACTAAGTAGGCATACTCAAAAGCCTGCTTCACCTGCATAGCACCATATGAACTTCTTCCTATGTCATTTCCTACAATAAATGTCATTTTGAATCATGTATTTCCTGGGAAACAATCTGGCCTGAGAACAAAATGAAAATGGACTTAAACAGTCAAAATTTTATTACTTAAACTTTAAAGATTATCTCACACAACATTGTTTGTGTTAAAAATATCAAATATGAATATACACTGAAAACTTCATTTCTTTATGAAAATAATTTAAAAAGTTAGCTGGATTTGAAATTTAGACATTAGTTTATACTTAGTTTATGGTCTCATCATATATCCATTAATTTATCAAATATCTTGTTTAGATTGGGAATTTCTCAATTGACATACCCAGTTCTTTGTTTCAATTAATCAGGTTAATTAATCACATAGAATTTCACTCAGTTTTACATTTGCTCTAGACTACTAAGAAATTTTCGCTTATTTTCTAATAAGGAAGGGTCCCTTTATTGGACCCAATTTACCAAGATTGATGGTTCTGATAATTTATATGACTTGAAAACCAAATCTACATGTAAATCAACAAAGATGAAGGCTAAACAATGTATTCCATGTTCATCTTTCAGGAGAGGGTGTTCGAAGTTTTAAGAACTTGTGCCCAATCCTTTTGTTTTTAATACCTTGACAATAAAATATGTTCAATTCATCTTTCATAGTCAATTCTACCTACATTTTTTTTTCAATATATCATTATGACAGAAAACAGCTCTGTGCAAGACTGATACAATACTAATATATGTCAAGAGTAAAATGGCAATGATTGATAGTTTGGATTTCACACATGTTCCATTTCAAATGCCTTTTCTTGTCTCCTACATTAATTGGATTGGATTCATATATTTGTTGCTAAAATTGAACACATAAAGGGAAGATATCAAGAGTTTACCTTTGACTATGATTTGAAATAAAATTTCAGAGATGGATGAACACATGAATCCATAATTGCATGAACTTAGGTGGTAATTGTGCTTGGACATACCTTTCGTCAGTGGATCTTCAATACATAACATTGAAGGTCTATATCCATTGTCCATGCTTCTTTGAATTTCATCTTTTGGGACATATGACCCACCATTCTTAATTCTTATTCCTGTCTTCAAGTAGTTGTAATTCTTTCCATATAATTCAAAAAATTCTACCAGAAGAACCCCTAAATTTGCATTTGGATCCAAAGCATCTAACCTTGGATGAAGCTGTAAAAATTTAAATGAAACTTATTTGAGAATGTCAATAAACTTTGTTCTTCACGTCATGATTTTATAACTTTAATTTTATAGTATATTATTGGTGATCTGCATTGCTGGTTACTTTCATTTCAATCCCGATTTTCTAAAATCAGAGTCAAATCAAAAGTGAAAGTAAAGATTCCTTGAATAACACTATTTTATAGAAATACATTTAACCTTTGTATATTCAAATGTGTGATAAAAATAAATCTGATGTACAGATGAATACATTTCTAATAGATTAAATTTCTTATCAGTCACAAACAAGCAGTAAGTAGACTTTACCCTACACTCTTTTAAAGTCCACCTTGCAAACAACCTTCTTACCTGGAAAAAGCTGACAGTCATGTAGATAAGGCTATATGAGCTGATTCCTCCAGTGAAAACTTCATTCAGATCTCTTTGCAGAAGGAACTGTTTTAGCACCAATACCAAGTATTTCAGATTTGGGAATTCCTCCATATATCTCTATAAACATTTTCAAAACAAGTTAAATATATAAATTAACCTGCCATGTATAGTCTTCAAAAAGTAAAGAAAGAAAACTGGTTACAGAGCATTTCATCATTATATCAAAAATAAAGCAGGCTATCACTACCAAACTCTTTGCAGCAATAATTACTTACACTTATAAGTTGAGCGCTTTCCACAGAGTTTTGTGTGTTAAAGCTAATATCAACTTTAACTTCTGTCTGGTGATCCACCATTTTTATGATTGGAACCTATGAAAAATAAAATCTCTACATTTTAAAAAATACATATCTAACAAACCTACTACAAATATTACAATATATCAGGTCTACAGCCTCTAAATAATATACATATATAATATATTTATATATATATGATTAATTGTATATTGTTTAACGTCCCTCTCGAGAATTGTCGGTGAAGGACTGCAAATTTAGGCCTATGCTCGGTGCTTATGGCCTTTGAGCAGGGAGGGATCTTTTGCCACACCTGCTGCGACACGGGACCTCGGTTTATGCAGTCTCATCCGAAGGACTGCCCCATTTAGTTGCCTCTTGCGACAAGCAAGGAGTACTGAGGATCTATTCTAACCCGGAACCCCATGGGGTTATAAATAAATAAATATATTCAATATAATTCATCACAATCATAAAACTCCACTCATGTAATTTAAGGTACACATTATTTTTTTTGGAAATATACTTAAATGATTCATTGGTAAACTAACTGTAAATCTATATACTGATATGGGTTCAAAATTTAACTTTTTTCTAACACAGACCAATTTCAGTCTGTGGACATAAAATCCACAGGTTAAATTGAGAACCAGCATGCTAAAATAAAAATATTGAATCAGAACTCTTCTTTCATATTTCATTTGATTACTGAGGATAGTTGGGAATAGTCACTGAAGTAGGTCATATGATGCATAGTGTTGGAGCCTTTGACCTCTAATCTACCAGCTGTTTATTGCAGGTCTAGATTCAAAGTCTTCCACTTTCATATCACAGGGTCTATATTTGTGATCATAATGTGATGTCTGACCTTTAAAGCATTCACTTGATTCTGAATTTCTAAAAAAAAAAAAAAAAGAGAGAGAGAGAGAGAGAGAGAGAGAAAGACGGGATAGAAACAGTTGTTGAAATCTGTCGTACATGCAAACATCTGTATGATTTTGAGTGGAAGTTTTAGAACAGCAAATTATGCATCACTGTTAAAAAGGATAAGAGACAATCATGGTTTGTAAATCATCACTTGCTACAATTTTCGAGTGTCCACTATTTTTCTCCTGCAATTTTTCGAATTTACTCCCTATTTCTGGCTAATTTTGACCCTTCTGATAGTTCTCTTCATTTGTCAGGGAGGGTTTATTACAAGTCAATGCAAGTTGTTTTTACCATGATTTTTCCTTTCTTAAAAAAAAAGTAAGAAAACAACACCACTAGCATTCTATAGTTTTCTTGACAGTTTATGATAAACAATACTTTCAAACACCTTTATACCAAGAATTTTCTCTCGTTTCATTTTATGCCATAAACATGTATTCCCAAAGGCTTCAATGTTTATTTTCACACTTTAAAAAATATGTTCAGGTGACTTATTTTCTTATTGATCCCATTGAAGTAAGATCAGGGGTTTTGATAGCTAGTTATATTTTGATGAAAACTTTTTGGACTAAAACCATAATTCAACATAAATACTCACAGATGCTTTATCTAGGACTTTAACAGTTGCTGGATTTGCATAACCTTTTTCTCTCAAAGCTCTTTCCAAGGTAAACAAAGGTAGACTGTCCCATTTTCCATACACAACCAAATCAATGTCACTACAAATTACATGGACAACACTCATTCCTTCCTAAAGAATACTGTAAGCAGCATATGAAACTTCAATTTTAACTTTTCATATATTGATACTTTGCAAGTATATTCTGACACATTTTATATCTTGTCCATTAAAAAGTTTCACAGCATACCTTGTTGGTAAGTACAACCCAGTTTTAAAACTTCCAAAAATTTCCACCTAAAATACAGAGAAGTTGGATTATATCTTAGAAAGTATCACCTCTGTGTAAAAAATGACAGTGAACAACATGAAATGAGAATTTGATAATATTTTCACTTTTACATTTCTTTATTTGGCAGTGACAAACCTTTGCCTCTGGCCATAAATCTTTGACAACATCTTTGATTCTCTGCACAACCTCATTTCTCATGTTTGCTTCTTCTGCAGAAGGTGACATGTATTCATAAAAATCCTTAATCTCTTCATGTAATCTGAAAAGACAAATAATTATGTTTGGTAAACTGAAATTCAGATCATGACATGAGTTAAATACATTGACAACTTTGCCCTTGACATTTGGATTATAAACATTACTTATGCTTGAAAATTGTAAAAGAACTCAAGATAAATTGAAAAGACTTTAGAGTACTTACTGAAGTAATTCATTTAGACATATGTCATGTAACCTTGAAATGTTTTTTTGATGAACTTTACAATTTCTTTCACAGCATTAAGTGAAAAATGCTTTTAGTAATTCAGAAGGCATTTAATCTTTCATTATTTACAAATTTTGTCTTTATTTGGACTTTGTTTTCCCAGTTATGAACATTCTTCAAGAGAACTATGAATGACTTGTCATGCGTGGGCGTGACTGTCACTGTGTGAATAACATTTCTTCAGAAAAACAAAAGGAGCCTGTTATAGAACTTACCCCGTGATATTTGGGGAGTAATCCATTCCTTGTGGAATCCAAGGTGTTAATCCACCATCTTTATTCAAAAAATGTTTGTAGGACGAATGGTTCAGACCATACGTACTCGCCTTGTTGTCTCGTTTTCTCTTAAAGTTTTGTTGATTCTGAATGTTGTACTGTTTATTCGTGGGCGCGTGCTTCTGGGCTAAATTGTTGTTTACACTAAGAGAAATGTACTCCTGCGGTGTATGGTCCAAATTGGGATTCGAATTATTCAGCGACATATTATCCACGCCTATCTGGGCCTCTATGATTCTTGTCCAAATGTCATGAGCTATTCCTAACTGTTCCGGTGGATACCAAGCTATTCTTGGATCCATTCAAACTTGTATTCGTGGAAAAATAAAAGGAAGGAATTCTTTCCCTCGTCCCAGTTCACACAATTTACCTTACATTCGGACACAGTCTGCACAAGTTTGCTGACTTCGAATCTTGTCGTCGAAGAAGCCGACATGCGCATGCGTAACCATTCATTTGAAAGACTCGGGAATTTTCCATTGAAGAAAAACGTCAAATAGATATTAAGCAATTTTTCCTCAAATATGAGATAAATAATATACATTTAATTTAGACTATATTAAAATTTTTATGTAACTTTCAAAAAATGTATGGATTGAACCAAGTTACATTCTTTTGAGTATTTAACCCTCTAGAGTCGTTTTGTAAAATAAAATTATAAATATACATTAATTCCCGATAAGGAACTAGGTTCACGGATAGCATGTGCTACTTGACAGTTCAAACGTGAGGCCCCAACGAAGGGTCCATCCACTGATATTGCACAACATTGTGACACATTCAATCAATGCATCGGGAAAAAAAACAAAACCAAAAAACAAAAAACAAAAAAACAAAAAAAACAAAACAAAAAAACCCAAACAAACAAAAACAAATAATAATAATAATAAAACAACTACAAACGTTCAAACCTATCCATTTAAACTCATACAAATGTTATATTTTATATGGATTCAATCTACCCATCAAGCTAAAGGGTTAACCCACTATCCCGAGCTAGTAGGAAGGCCATGTATCTAACACTACCACATTTGATTTGGGTCTTCGTTGTCGGGTGTCGTAGTATGTAGTTTTTCTCTGTTAGTTATTTATTTAGTTAGGAGAAATTTATTGTTGGGCCCATGTTCGAATTTCTTCTATCATAACTTTATCGAGGGAAAAAAAGAAGTTGCAGTGTTACTTCAAGCATATCTAATGTATTAAAGTATTTTTAACTTATTGATAGTAGATAATGATGCTTTATATTCTCTGTAAGTATATATACAGCTTCGCTAGCCAAGGGTTTACAATCCGCTCTGCTTATCTACAAGAAGCGGAGCAGATCTAGCGAAGATGACAATAATAATGGTGACAGACATTCTCTGCAAGCTACTCTTGAGTTCATTAGTTTTATATAACTACTATAGTAAATAATAATGAAAATGTAGCAGTGATGAAAAATATTTTAAGTATGTTTTGTATAGTTTTTGTATTCTAAATCTTATTCTAAATTCTCCAACATATTTTCATTCTTATTTTCGATTACCTTTTTATGTTACTACAGGGCTGTAAGCTTCAGTTATGTTTGTGGGTTTCATAATTTGATTAATAGTTTCATATTCGTTTTTATCATATTGAAATGCATTGGTCAAAAATGTTTTCTCTTCGTTGTATGTTTGGCAGAATATTTATTTTATTTGCATCATTATTACAGAAAGGTCAAAGCCTTTGTTCTTGTACTTTTCTTTCTATATTTAAAAGGTGATCATTTATTCCAAACTTATTTATTATAGATTTGTCTCTTTTAAAAATGTTCGTTGAAAAATAATTAAGAGACAGAGAATTTAGTTTGCAAGCGAAATCAAATGTTTGTTTTTTGACACCTAGAATATTGTTTTCACCATCTTGTGATGCAGTTTTTCGGTATCTAGATGTTCAAATTGTCAACATTGATGTTGAAATCGGAGAACTATATATGTTATAATAGGTCTAATGAATGAAATCAAATAATTCACTTCCCGTGTTAATTGGCATATTATCTACTTTTGAAAACTACAAATGCCTTCAAACCTTTTATATATATATATATATATATATATATATATATATATATATATATATAGAGAGAGAGAGAGAGAGAGAGAGAGAGAGAGAGAGAGAGATCTTCAGCCGAATATTTTCTAGAAAATGAGTGAACAAGGCGAGAAAAGTGCCTACGAGTGGGTGGATATGAAAGACAGAAATAAAGTCACTCTCAAAAAGAGTTAGAATTCATGTTTATTTACCATAGGTTGTAAATGAAAAAAAAAAAACATGAGCAATTAATTTATTTGAAATATTAGAATGCGAAAATAAGGTCACAGTTAAAATTGCCAAATTGACCATTCTATAGTTGAGTTTGGTAAAATTTCAACTTGTATGGGTCAGCAATTAATTTATTTGAAATATTAGAATGCGAAAATAAGGTCACAGTTAAAATTGCCAAATTGACCATTCTATAGTTGAGTTTGGTAAAATTTCAACTTGTATGGGTCAATTCAGTTTTCAAAAAGATGGAGCAATGATCCACTATGGATGAAAGATATAAAAATTGTAAATATATCTCAGTTGAAGGAGGTATATATCATGAACTACTTAAAGTCCAAACCGCTGGACACGAATGGGATTTATTTATGGATAATGGGTTCGATACTACTAATATCCCTTTTATTTTGGTGGCTAATATACCTATATATATATATATATATATATATATATATATATATATATATATATATATATATATATATATTGTCAAACAATAAAAGTGTCAAATATCAATTTACCACAATAGAAAGACTATATGATAAAAAATATATTTATAGTATGTATTTCGATGAATAGGCATTTTACTCGCCATGTTAACCCTATTAAAGTTGAACATTAATCCACGATATTTTTTTTTTTCTACTTTTGATTCTGCACAGTAGAAAATGAGTTAAGCATATTCTTTTTATTTTGCTATATAAATATTACTTTGCATTAGTTTTGTCAACATCATTTTCAGTTTCATTGTCTGGCGATATTCATTGGTTTATTTAAGGTGGCTCCACCCTCATGTGACGTCACGACTTTTTGTATAATTTTTATGACTAGCAATGTGGATTTTCTTATGTTGACTTCTAATTATGTTTGTGTATGTCTGACATATTTGAAAGGGTTTTCATTGGTTATAGATTAAATTCAATTATATCATGTGGAAATTGATAAAGTTTTTCTACTTTGAAACAATTGATAAGTCACGTAAAGGTGGATCTACCTTCAAAAAATTGCAAACCAGACTTATTTTCAGATAAAAGAAATAAGTAATCGACAAAAAAAGGAGGAAGATCACCTTCTGCATATTATCCCCCACATACACAAAGTCAGCATAGAGTGTCCCCTGGGTCCAGGTCGAAAAAACCGTACGTTTCATGCGCGGATACAAAGGGGGAATTGGAAACCCCCCATCCCCCGATATTTAAGAGGTGATGAGTTTATTGGACCCTACCTCTGAAAAATCGCAGAAGAGGCGGTGGGGGTGGGGGTTCCGGACCCGACATGAGGTTTGTTTCTTGTGATTTTTTTTCTGGCTCGCTTTCGCTCGCCAACTTCATAAACATTCTTACAAAAGAAAGGAACCTCCATTGATATTTTATCATATTATAGAAAAGTTGATGAAATGATAATATTACTTAAAAACACAATTAAGTCACTAAATTTTGTTACTTTTCCATTAGCATGTTCATACTTATTTCAGTCCAATTTTATGTTGTACGATGACTATAAAATAAATATTTAATGATAAATTAATACTGTAAATGGGAGATTCAAGCGACCCGTTTGTTAATCACAGTTACTGTCTAATAAAGCGTAACTCAGTGTACGCCGTGAGACCGTTAAAGCGAGATAAGAATCGGCACGTCAAAGGACCCTCACTGCTCAATGGCCTCGAGTGCCGAGTAAGGTCTAAATTTGAACCCGTACATGGGCTGTCTTCATATGAGTGGAAAAAAATTCTCGAGTGAGACATACGTTAAACTCGAAATAAACAAATATGCCCCGTGCGACATCTATACATCCCAACAGTGTCACCGCTGCCTGGCTTTGGGAAGTCCACATTACACACAGGCTTTGTTCTTGCCAAATATTATGCAATAGCTCGTCAAGGTCATTTAAACAAATTCAAGGTTATTATGATTGGAGGGGATAACTTGTACTGGAGAGTGACATTTGCTTCAAAATTTGAGGTTATGATTGTAATTCATATCTGATATGCAATTATTAATTCTATGTTGTTTGATGACCCGGGGTTCATTTCTTCAACGTTGAATATTGAGACCAATGATGTTGAATTTAGACCCCAGTCCGATGAAAATTGAGCCGCGTCGTGGAATTTTGATTGATTGAATGTTTGTTGTTTTCTGCCACACTCAACAATTTTTCAGTTATCTGGTGGCGTCCAGGTTTTGTAGCTGGAGGAGAGAACCCAGATACAATGTACCCGGGAAGAGACCACCGACCTTCCGAAAGTAAACTGGCAAACTTTCTCGCATATATCAGCGCGAGCGAGAATTGAACCCCCGCCGACTAGAGGTGAGAGGCCTTGTGATTTTGAGCGCGATGCTCTAACCACTCGACCACAAAGACCCTAACTATCCGGAGAACCCTTAAAGCAATATAAGCTGCCAAAATTGCAATTTTTTATAGTGGCATTAAAAGAGGTTAAATGAACGTTGATATGATTGAAAAAAAAGAACTGCATCGAATTTCCTCTCTTATGCATCGTTTACACACCTTTACGTGATGAAAAATATATTCCTCGACATTCCGTTTGACCCTAACAACGGCAGCTGATTAATCGTCGGCGACAATCCCGAAGATAACCGATGTTGACACGAATGATTCTGATGCTGATCGGGGTGGATCGGGTTGTATCCGGGTCATTAAAATATGGACGGCGAGGTGAGATAAAATCTAGTTACCATCATTATTTTGGCATTGTTAATGATGTTATATGTTTTTATATCTTTTTCGTCCCGAATCAGTCAAAGTCGGCTTTCTCCCTCGCTTCGAACCTTTCGTGTCAGACATCTTTCGTGCTTACCGGAATTATTGCGCTTGCGCATTTGATTTTGCCGAATGAGTTCAACTTTAGGTCATTGCATACGGAAATAATGTCGGAAAAATTAAGGTACGGGAAGACTTAATTTCAACTGTCGAACAATTTTTACATTTAATGCAAAAAATACAACATGTCAAAAGTTTAATCGATAAAATCAGGAATTAGAAGGTAGATGTTTACAAAATTTCGATTAAATTTTAGGAACCCCAAAATAACAATTTTGACAGCTTATATTGCTTTAAAATAAGCAAGTGATTTATTTATAGTAACCTTTTCGCGTGTAATCGCAATGCTTTGTGTGATATTTATATAAGGAAAAAAAAATGTCTAAATTAGAGTATTAGTATACATGGTTACTCGATACACTATTTAAGAAATGCGTTTGTTTATATGTGCTAAAAATGAAATGAAATGGGGAACTGTTAGAGGTTTGAGCATGATGCATGTTCATACAATCTAAATAAAATCAGATCCCCTCTAATCGTTGCGCTGGAGAAGTGTAACGATTAGAGAAGATCCGATTTTAATTACATTGCATGTACATTATCATGCATACTCAGTCATGTGCAGTGCTATATATGTTAAAGACAGGACCACAATGTAACAATTGTATAGCTAATTGTGTAGTCCTGTATAAATAAAGGATATCATTATTGTTGTTAGTAGCTGTATCCATCTTGAAAACCGGTTTTTTATATAACTGCTGAAAGTGATCTCTCTTGGACTTTCACTGCCCAGTTCACCAAACATCAAACTCCATGACACTTGCTTATGGTGTTAAGTAGAGGATCATACGGGAGTGAGGTGGCGGACCGCCCATTTGGAATGTTTGGAGTTTAAATCTATAGTAAAGGAAATAATAGTTATAATACCCTCCAAAGTAACACGGATTCCTTGTAAGTTTTTTAAGAATCTGTATATGCAGGAAATCGGCTGGTGCATAACCCCCTCCCACCCCCCAAGGTTTTTTTTAAATTTTTTTTAATCTTTTTTGTTGGTATGTTTCGTGTGTTTTGTTTTGTTCTTTTTTGGAGGGGTGTTGTTCTTTGTTTTGTTTGGTTTTTTTGGGGGGGGTATCAGAATGTGATGTCGTAAGTAAAATTGTCATGGACAACCGTGGCCTCAAACATGAAAATAAGATAACCGTGTACTGATGAACAACATCGAGATGATCTCAGACCAATTTTTATCATTCTGAAAAAATGAAACTTTTGAAACTGAAGTTTTTAAAGTAAGTAGATACAGATAAATCGGGTATGATTATAACAACTTCCAGTTGAAAGACAGTTCAAAACTCAGTAGTTGGAGTCAGTATCCAACAGGGTCAATTTTCAACGTGTTAAGGTAATCTGAGATTAGAAAAAATATTACTAAGTTGGCTGTTGAAAAATGACCCCGGGTATAAATTTCACGACTTTTGGTTTCAATTTTCAACGGAGAAAAAAAGCATCCCCGGTTCCATATTCAACGCAGAAAAATGAACCCCGTGTCAATTTTCAACCCTGGTCATTATTCTTCGTTACACCGGTGGAAGAGCTTTAAATTTACTTGGTACTCAAGGTCATTGAGCAGTGATACCGATAAATCTTGGTAGTTGCATGTTTGACTTCACTACTGCACGTGAATTTCCAGTGAGAAATTGATGCCGTTTTGCAGCTGCGAGGTACACGTGCTAATTTGGACAAATTTTGTCTCCATTTTGCGGCACAACTTTAGATAGATCTTCCGAGTGGACCGAAAACCCTTGGCTTGCGAAGAAGCTTTAGTTACTACTTCCAACAGGCTAAACCGCCACAAATAATAAAATAAAAGAATGAAATTAAAAACACAAGTACACAACGGTTCTAAATGTGGCATCTTCGCAAGCCAAAGGTTTTTGGTCCACTTCGCTCCCCACAAACCCTTGGCAGATTACGCCACGAAACCTGTGGCCCGCAGTGGCGACACCTAACGAACGTTCTGAATTTGAACTATATAATATAGCCAATCGGGTAATGACTTTCATGATACTGTTCGTTATAAATGTAGACAAGTACGACGAAATCAGCTAGAGAGTCTTTGAAGTAAAATTAGTGGCAGACCAATTACGCGCTATAGAAAATATAAAACAGGGACGACAATATCGCTGGTAACAGAACAGGAAACATCAGCGTGGTAAGGGGAAATTCCAGTTCATTTTGCACCTCGCATATTGTAAAGCATGTTTATGACGCAAGTCCTGCAGTATGGTTGACTTTCGGCTTTATAAGTGCCCGAACTTTGATTTCGAGGTCAATTTTCTCTTAGCCTGTTTAGCTTGTTGAAGCACGCATAATAAATATTATGGGACAGATTGTCATTTTGACACTGGCTGTAATTCAAAACTTCTAACAGTTGTTTGGAATATCCTACGATTTTTCAGTGGTAGTTGACCCCCACACAACCGACACAGTTCCATTTTAGAGATCGATCCCGAAACTTGTTCCTATAATATCACAAGTGCTTGGCTTGTTGACTCTCACGTTTCTTTTGAATGGAAGCTGTCATTTCATTGGTTCATTGGTCGAACCTTGAAACCATTGAAAACTTGGCCACAGTTTTCGTGGCGTAATCTGCCAAGGGTTTGTGGTGAGCGGAGTGGACCGACACCCCTTGGCTTGCGAAGATGTAAATGTGGATGCCTCTCGTGACTAGAACTGGTAACATTTTAATGAACGGCTGGCATCCACTAGTTTTTCGTCGTAGATAATCCACATGTGTATTTATGTTCGTTGTTTTGCATCAGTTTGGGCAATGATTTCGTATTGTCTACAGTAGAGGTTAAAAACGTAAAAATCCAAATTTACTTATTTTAAAGCGTATTTCTCGTCGGTACCATTTGTTGACAATTCATTATGCATGCACTTGAATTGTTATCATGTTTTGTGCCAGTAAAGAAATACACTGGCTGTCCTTTTAATGATAAATCGGAATTGCACTGGCTAGTTTTGTGTCTGCAACCTCCTTGTTTTGTACCGTTTGTGGGACCTCTTCTCCCTTCCTTTCTGGGAGGGTCTCCGTGGCCGAGTGGTTAGAGCATCACGCTTAAAATCACAAGGCCTCTCACTTCTAGCCGGCGCGGGTTCGATTCTCGCTCGCGCCGATATATGTGAGAAAGTTTGACAGTTTACTTTCGAAAGGTCGGTGGTTTCTTCCCGGGTACATCGTATCTGGGTTTTCTCTTCCACCAATAAAAAACTGGACGCCACCGGATAACTGAAAAATTGTTCAGTGTGGTGGGATACAACAAAGTCAATCAAGCAATTCCTTTTTGAGCGACAGTTTAAGACAAAGGCACTTATGTATGCACTTAGATCTTATGTGCATACTCCCTTACACCCAATAAAAAAAAATAAATATAGAACCAATTATTTATCCAATATATGCTATATGTCCCCGTCTATCGCCTTCATAAGGCGTTCTGCATAGCCAGTTTCCACTTTCTGTAAGCTTCTGAGATAACCACTTATGGGATACTAATGTATGTATTAGTATCTCACAAGTTCTTTCAGAAAGTGGAAACTGGCTATGCAGAACGCGTTATGAGGGTGATCTGTGGGGACATAACATATTTTGGATAAGTGATTTATTCTATGTTTATTTTTTCATTGGGTAGAAGGAAAGGGGGGGGGGGGTGGGGTAAGCACATAAGATCTGTGAATACTAGAAAATACGGGGGAGAAAAAGAATCACATGTTTATTTTCGGTAGTTATTAGTCTACATGATTCATTGATGAATCATTGTTTGAGTTTCTCAATTATTTCATCATTACTGAATACATTTTGATGACTTCTGTTGTCCTATCACCGACGGTGTTTGCTTGAATAGCGTTAAAACCAGGGTACTCTACGCCGTCTCCTGTCTAAATCATAAGCGTGTGACCACCCCTGGCCTCAGTCACTGCTCTTACTCTCCTTAACATTCCCCATCAAGGTGTTTATTGTTCTTGGGGGATATTATTCAACTCCAAAATAAGGGCCAGCTTGAGTTGATCGACGTTATATGGAATGTTTGACGCGCTTCCTAACCTCCGGTTGAGCTCGTCCTACAAATGCTCGAATGTATGGTGGCCAATCAAGAACTGGGAAGTTAAGTCACGACAAACCCTAGCAACATGGGGCCTCGCGTTGTCCTGCTGCAAAGTAAGGTTAACATTACGTTGGTGGATAAGGGGAAGGACGTGTAGTCTCAAGACCCGATCCCAGTATGTTACTTCTGTAAAATTACCATGAATAACCACGAGGTGTTTATACCTTTATGCCTGCCCATATCATAACAGACCCTCCCCCGAATCTGTCGCCTTCCGTTATGCAAGCGTCAGAATATCGATCATCATGACGTCGATAGACACGTCGTCGTCCATTTGAACTGTAAAGCGAGACTCGTCAGTGGCTAATGGGCCAAACAAAATCGATTAAGTGCGTGTGCAAACAGCCACTGCATTCGACATTGTCGTCGCTTCTGCGTAAGTGGCGGACCAACATAGAGACGTCTTGGTCTTAAATGAAACTCCCGCAACCGATTCCTAACCGTTCTTGAACACTGGCCGATCACAAGTGCCTACATCTGACAACTTGTCATGTCATCTTCGTTTCTGTCTGAAATCGGTTACAGATGTGCGAAAGATGTATGCCTATATCTTGACGTTGTAACGTAACGCGCGGGTGTTCGCTTAATTCTGGGATGGTCACCCAATATCCCTATGGCTCTGAGACGCCCAACTAAACGGGATATTGTTCTCTCATATATACCATATTGCTGGGCTACATGGTTTTGGAGATGCCCCTGTATTATCAATATTACCCCTTTCGACTTATTCGAGCGCGGTATTTCGCTATACAATCACAGTTTCGAAAAGAAATGTGTAACTGATCTGTACTATTCCAATGATTTACCAGAACATATGGTGCAAGAGTACGTTCTTGAAAAATCTGCCGAAAGCATGCAGCGTCGGCTGAATTTTAACTGAGGTGCCTTCGAAATAGGAAACATAAAAACTTCTGGATCCATCTTTTCACAACAGCATGGTAATAAATGTACATAATTGATAAACATACATATTTACAAATAACAGTAGAAAAAAAATACATAATTGATCATTTAAACTAAAATTCTAGATATATTTAAGATAATTCTTAAAACTCCGGATTTATATAGTATAACCGTATCCATTTTAAATTTTATGATGATATCTTGATATTCCGGTCATAAGCAGATTGTTGGATTGTTGTATTAAATAATTGTATAGGAAAAATGCAAAGTGCTAATGAGGTAACAATCAGACCAAATATAGCAAATTTAGAAAATGACAAAGCCAGATACGAATGTCCGCTACCTTCATGTACTGCCGTATTGAAAGGAATTGGGTTTTTCCCCTCACATTTGAGAAAAGTACATAACGTCGCGATAAGCGAGGTAAGCTAAGTTATAGCTGTAATCTTAATTAACAAGTAAAGGCATTTATAACAAATCCAGTACATTTAGCAGGTTGAACACATTTTCTCCAAAACGAGATAATCTCGGTATAGTGCTAATAATGATTGAGATTCTCCACTAGACTAAATTTGTGTACAAAACACTCGACTAAATATAGCTTCTTAAGCGCACAGCCAGCCATTGTCACATTTCTTAGCTGATGAGTCGCTTTCAGTATTCATACAGACAGTTTTAGAATATTCATTTGTATTTATCAGCCTTGCTAACAGAACCAACATTTTATTTTCAACAACTTTTAAAACTAGAGGCCTTATCAGTCACCTGAGTATTAAAAGTATCACTAGTCCGAAGGGCTACACCACTTAGAAAAAAATTCCTGTTTTAAATATCTAGCTAAATTCTAATATTCAGCACAAGTACATATATAAAACAAGATGAAAGGCTTTACAGAATTTAACACATTAATGCAAAATGACTAATTTTGACTTTTCCTGGAGTCAAAACCCTGAGGTTGGGAATTTCACAATTTTGCTGTCCTAGATATGCATTTAGTTTTTATACCATATCAGCGAACTTAAAGAAGTCTTTCAAATGATAACGACAATAATAACTATGATAATTTTCGCTTCACCTTGGAACCAAACTCCTAATCCTAGGATCATGAAATTTACAATTTTGGTAAAGGGCAACTTACTATTTCTATATATCTATTTAGCTTCAATTTAGTATCAATAGCATTAAAAAAGATATTATTTTAAGGTTTTACACATGTACAATATATATACTGAATTTGAAAATCAGTCAGTTTTTGGATTTTTGCCCCGCCTCCTAAGGCCCAAGGGGTGCAGAAGTTCTGAAATTTACAATTTATGTCTGCCTTGTCCCAGAGATGCTTCATACCAAGTCTGGAAAGAATTGGAATTGTAGTTACAAAGAAGTTAAAAGTGTTCAATTGTTAACACATTTAATCACTGACCATTTTGGCCCCATCCTTATACCAAAACCTCTACCCCTGGGATAATGAATTTACAATTTTGATAAAGGGCTACCTGTTCATTCTAATTATATATTTAGTTTCAATTTAGTATCAATAGTATTGTCTTATTTAGAAGGAGCAGGTAACCTTTACCAAAATTGTAAATGTTATGATCCCATGGTTAGGGGTTTTATTTCCAGTTTAGGGTAAAAAATATTGTAGTGATTATTGTTTATCATTTGAAAGGTGTACTTCTTTAATTTTGTTGATACTGTATAAAAATTAAATGTATACTAATTATTTAGGAAAAGCACAAAGGAATGTACCAAAATTGTGAATTTTGCAACTGCATGGTACTGATTTTAGGATGGGTTCAAAATAGTCATAAATTGTTAATATAACATATTATGTAAAGAATTCATCAGTATGGGCATTTTAGGGGAAGTATGTGTTTTGAGAATCTTTCTTGTTTTACACTCTTGCTGAATATTAGAATTTAGCTCAGATATGACAGGAAAGTTAGTATCAATTTCATAGGCCTTGCCCATGTGGTTGATAAGGCCTGTGAGCCTACACACAGGGATGCAGGTTTGATCAATGTTTGATGAAAATTTAAATTTTTCTACCATTCTATCAGATTTTTCTAATATGACTGGTTTCTACACATAATGCTGCAGCAGATACTTCCATGATTTCTGAAAATATCCATCAAATAAATAGTAAAACCTTCAAATTCATTGTGTGCCACTCAGGAGTACAACTTTCAGTGGCAGAAGGGGGCAATGAATGAATGCCCAAGTTATACAAATGTAAATATGATTTCAATGAAATTTGTGAATTATTTCTGCAAAACATATATTATGAAGGATTATGAACAATGAATTTATTCAAACAATTTACCTTTTTATGCCCCACCATGGCCAGGGCATATAGTGTTTGTCATGTCCATCCTTCTGTTCTTCCACCACATTTTGCTCAGTTTCAAAGAAACTATTCAAGATAATTTTATCAAATCTTGTATGCTGATACAGATTGGTGACATCTATTCAAATGCATTATTTTTTTATCTTGACTTCAATTTTCTCTATTTGGTGTCAGCTCAATTTCAAAGTAGGAATCTCCGTGGCTGAGTGATTAGAGCATCACGCTTAAAATCAGAAGGCCTCTCACCTCAAGTTGACAAGGGTTCGATTCTTGCTCGCACATTATATGTGAGAAAGTTTGCCAGTTTACTTCAGAAGGTCGGTGGTCTCTTCCTATGTACATTGTTCCTGGGTTCTCTCTTCCACCGATAAAAATTGGACGCTACCAGATAATTGAAAAATTGTTGAGTTTGATGGAAAACAACAATCAATCAATTTCAAAGCAACTATTGACAATATTTTTTATGGAAATTCTTACACTGATGTATATTAGTGGTAGCTATTCAACATTATTTTCTGATCTTGACCTTTCTTGTGACCTTGATCTCATTATTCCCTATTTAGTGTTTAGCTCAGTGTCAAAGCAACTGTTGACAGTATTTAGTGAAAACGTTTACACTGATACATATTAGTATTAGCTGTTCAACTGTTGCATTATTTTCTGATCTTGACCTTCCCTGTAACCTTGACCTTACTTTTCCTTATTTGGTGGTTGGCTCAATTTCAGGCAGTTAATAGTTTTTTCCTTTGCTTCACTCTGAATATGTCAGTTTGTGATATATATATATATATATAAATGAGGATCTACATTTTATATATATATATATATATATATATATATATAAATGAGGATCTACATTTTATGCGAGATTATTTTTTTCTTTTGTTAGAAATAATTTTGAATAATGATAACCTTTCTGTTTACAGCTGGGCAACATTTAACCAATGCAAAATTGCTATTTATCTTTATAGCAATTTTCTTAGAATTTTTTGGTAAATTTGAATAATATTCAGAGTGAAATTAATAGATGATACTTGAATCAAAAAGTTTAAAGATACAAAAGATTACATCTTTTAGTCAGAACACATACTTTATTTTGCCACAGAAATATGAAGGCTGTTCGATATGTAATTTGTATTGTACCACAGCGCAATAATGCTTTGCACGATTCTGTGGATGATGATACTCTTGAATAGCTCTGTTCAATACCTTTCCAACAGTATAAACACGAGCCTTCAGCTCTACATAGTTTTAAACTTAATAGTCATTTTAATAGAAGCAGTCGTTGACCACTGTTGTAAAAATGGTTGGGAAACTGGTTGAGAATATTAAAGAAATTAGAGCCTATATATAAAAGTGCGCATAAAGCTCGGCCATTCGATAATGCAGAGTTTTACTGAATTGGGGGAAGTTTATGGGTGTGATAAGGTATCTTATGAGACAGTTCGTTGGTGAAGAAAGAAATTTCTGACTGGCACAGAGTCCTTCAAAGATGCAGCAAAATCTGGCCAACCTGTGATGGTAACATGGAAGGCAAACATCTCAAAAGTCAGGGAATTATATAACTGAAAGTGATGACAGGTACACAATACGTGATATTGCCTAAGCTATTGGCATATCACTATCATAGGTGCATTTCATTTTGAAGCGTATTTTGGAAGTACGAAAGATTTCTGCTAGATGGATATCGCTTATATTGATAGATGACCAAAAGTGGGTACGAGTACAAACTGTTAAGCAATTGCTCAAAATGTTCCCAAATTCAATCAAAGACAATTTGCGAACATTGTTACTGGTGATGAAACATTGGTTCGCTATTTGGAACCAGTAAGAAAAATTGGAAACAAAATATGGCTAACTAAATACGGGAGAAGGCCTGTAGTTGCCAAAAGAACCATAACACAAAGAAGGATCTTTATTGCATATTCTTCTCATGTGATGTATAGCTGTACAAATTCACAAATTCCGGTGCCTAAGGGCAAAAGTATTATAGGTCAGTATTACCGAGATGTTATACTAAAAAAGTTTAAGAAATATTATCATAAACGACGCTCTGTGTCAGGATTTAGGCATCTTTGTCTAAGTCATGATAATGCTCCATTACATACATCTGAGCTTGTGAAACAATTTTTGAAGTCGGAGAAGGTTGTTGTCTTGCTACACCCACCACATTATCCAGATCTAGCCCCATGTGACTTTTTTCTTTTTCCAAAACTTAAAAAGTTCTTATCTGGTCTTCGTTACAAGTCCTGACAAGCCCTTGGCTCAGCCATCAGTCAGTGCCTTAGAGGTCTACCTAAACCAGAGTGCTGTGAAACATTTAAGAAATGGATTCAGAGATTGAAATTATGTATTTCAAACCGCGGAGGGATGTAATATTCACTTCACTATTTCCGTCAAATGCTTTTGAGATATTGTACAATACACATTACATATCGATCAACTCTGGTTCAAATCCTGTCTTTCCGTTATACTTCCTCGTAATGTTATTAGATTGAATAACAATAAGGGATGACTTGTTAAAAACTCATATTTAACTGCATTAAAGTTTTTAAAATAAATAATAATAGAGAATAGTGTTTCAAAGGTTCTCTTTATTTTGTATACATTTGTGGTAGGATTTGAAGACAAATCAGATTTACCTGTATAAAAAGCTAGCACTACACCATACTAAGTTCACTATAGATTTAAACCTTGGCACTAACACAATAAAGTGAAATCCCTAATTAGAAAGTACTGCATATCTCTTCTAATTCATTGATAAGATGAATGAAAACTTTCTCTTTCCATTGAAAAGCAACAATGTTTTTTACATGGAGATCATTTTCTCCTCAATCACCCCCTATGGTCACCCTTAATCTGCATAATTGTCTAAGGAAAAAAAAGTTAATTATCTCAATTTTTTTCACAAAATGAAAAAATTCAATCTACCATATAACTGGTATTTTTAGTGGGGTGCTCACTTTGGTTTATTTTATTGGTTTGGTAGTAATCCGCTAAAAGTTTAATTGCTAAATTTGTACCCTTAAGTATAGTACTTAATGCAAGAAAAATAACTTCAATCATTCGCTGTGGCGTTAGTGAGGCAGGGATTACAAACATACTGAAAACTCATCTTGAAGATGAACTTTCCCTGTCTACGCTTACCAAAAATTTATGCCACATCAAAACAGTACTGATGATATCAGGGTTACTCAAGATTCTTAACTTTTTTTGATATTAAAAAATCATTATAATTTCTTGTATTGTGTTTCTTTACATATCTAAGGTACATGGAACATTCTCGTATTAAGGAGGTAAAAATCAGATACTGTATGAAATGTTTTGAAAATCTGTGTCTGCCAAAAAAATTCCACCAAAATTATTGGTATACCTGTGACCAGGTAAAACGCCAAATTTTACACTCGTTAAAAAAAACCTGCTATATGGTATATTGTGAATGAGGAAGAATTTTGGGCCATGAGAAGGTACTGATAAATCCTTCTTTTTTTCACATGGCATTACAAATGTCACATTGGGTGGGAGATTCATGTCCTATGGACATATTTCTAGGTTTCTTTTAACTTTCTTCCTAAATTGGTGCACATCATTAAAGTAATTCTCAGAGTTTCCTATTCAAAACACTATTTGATACTGCAGAATTAATTGCTGCAGTTCTTGCTTTTAAATCTACTGGTACTGTGTCTTCTTTCATGCGACACATCCCCATTGGACCACCAAAACAATACAAGAATTTTGTGTTGAATAGTCTATACCCAACTTTCCAAAACCTCTAACAGGCCAGTACCACATATCCATTGCAGATATTTATTATCAAAGAACTTGTGATCAATCTGAGTTCCTTTATCGCAATGTGAAATTCCAAGTCGTGATTAGAACTGTTAGAGCCGGTATATATCGCATGCTTACAGTGACTGGATGTTGGTGTAAACACTCTACATCATATTGGAGTTCTATAAAGAGGAGTGCCTATTCATTTTCTATTACTCTAATTTTTTTTGCCGTGGACCCATTGCAGCTGTTTTCAAGGTATATATAATACCTTCCTTTTAGGTTGATGTAAATAAAGTTTACTTCTTTGTCATGTCATCGCCCTGCAGTTCAAATCAAATATAACAGAATTGACAGTCTGGATTAAATTTAAAAAGTCTAAATGGCATAGACAATAACAAAGTAAACTTTAATTAGTAAAATTTGCAAACCTGAGATTTTCATTTGCATGTACCAAGTAAAAAAATCTTTTTCTGACATGCTGCTCTTCTGATTATAGTATCATGGTTCCATTTTAGCTACATCACAGAAAGGAATGGCAATGAAACAGTTCCCTTTAGGTTTTGAGTTGAATTCAGTTTGGAACATCTTGATGATATTTGAAACTTATTGAACAAGTCTTGATCAGATGCAGAAATGTTGCACCAACTGCAGTTATGATCAAGTGCATTATAAATCAAAGAATTACTTCACTATGTTCACTATCAACTCTAAGAACCCCAAGTGCCACACACTTAAATTGAAGTTTTCACTATCTATTTGATAGTTAATTTTTAAATCATCAACATATCTGCAGCAATCTGTAGAGAAACTATTCATATTAGTGAAATATAATGAAATGTTAAAATAATTGAAATTTTCACCAGAAATCGATCAGACTTGCATCCCTACCACTGGTTGCCAGATTGTATTGGTGAAGTGTTCATGTATTTCTAACATAAACTGTGAGGTGGGAAACAAATAAGCAGGATATCATTGAGTTTCATCATAAGTTAATATATGTGACTAGTTTTATCTGTATCTCTGTAGGAAGCTAATTATGTCAACTTACCTCGCAAAAGCCACTTCAAATTCTGTACCCCCATATACCTCTGTATTGTAATATATCTCAAAGTGTTTCTCAACCAATTATTAGCTCACGTGAGCTTTTCTGAACCTTTTGTCTGTCATCTGTCTATTTGTAAAGTTTTCATATATTCATTTTTCTGTATAACCACTTGACCAGTTTGAATCAACTTGGCACAAATCATTCTTGGTAGAAGGGTATTAAATTTTGTATGAAGGGCCTGCCCCCTCAAAGGTGAAATAATCAAGGAAAGGAAAAAATATGGTGGACAAATTGTTGAAAACTACCTGACCTGTTGGCAAGGCTGGTAAAAAAAAAATTTTTGACCAATAACTTATGGTAAAATAGAGGCCCAAATGACTGTTTGAAAAATAAAATGGGCATGATATGATTATTTAAGAGCTCAGGATTGGGATGCACAGGAGAAGGTCACTCAGATCAAATTAGTTAAAGGTCCTTTACCCATTAAGAAAAGAGTGATCATGGTAGCTTAGTAGTAGAGTGTTTGCTTCATAACCAGGGGTCACGAGTTCAAGCACTGTTCATGCAATGGCTATGTCAAACCTAACATAAACATAAGTAGCGATTTTTCCTTCACCAAATGCTCAGCATTTAGAAGTGAGAATCATAGATCTTTCTGATATGACCATAAAAATGAAGGTACTGTGTCACGACAGGCCTCGGCACATTAAAGAACCCTCACTTCTTTGGCTCTGAATGCTAAGGATAGGTACATTTGTTTCACTTCAACAACAGCTGGCGATGTCTCATTTGAGTGAAAAATTCTCGATGGGACATGTAACAAACACAACCGACCAATAACCTGATAAGAAAAGAAAAATTGCTGAACCCTGACCACTGAAAAATTATAAAGGCACCTGTGGTGTTCATGAGTTCCATGATGGTTGGAAAACTGACTGTGTTTGGGTAAAATTTTCACTTGCAAATATAGAGGGAAAATTTAAAAAAAAGAATCTTCTCAAGAACCACTGGGCCAGAAAAGTTGAAATAATACATGAAAGCTTCCTGCCATGAGTAGGTTCAAGTTTGTTCTAATCATGATTGCCAGTGGTAGGGTGGGGCAATAATAAGTGATAAAAGTTTTACATGCAGATATTTTAGGATGTTTCTTCAAGAATGACAGGACCATGATTAATCATGTTAATATGCAAGCATCCTTACATAGTGCAGATTCAAGTTTGCTCAAATTATGGCCCCTTGACGTAGGGTGGGACCAAAATAGGGATTAAAGTTTTACATGGGAATTTATCAATAATTATCTATAAAATCTTCATCTTGACAATAGCAGGTCAATGATTAGTCACAGTGATATACAAGTATTGTCAGGTATTTTAAATTGTTCAATTCAGTGGCTTGGCATTTATGGGTCTTTCAGGTATGGCTTTAAAAACAGATGTCCTGTGTTGTGACAGGCATTGGCACCTTAAAGAACCCTCACAGCTATGGCCCTAAGCACTATTAGCTATATTACCAAGATCTAAATTTGTGTTACTCCACCTACTACTGGTGATGTCTCAAATAGAGTGAAAAATTCTGGAAGGGACATGAAACAGAGAACTGAAACCAAACCTCGAGATACCATGATGTTTGACCTTGACCTTGGAGTTTGACCTACTTTAAAGAAATTCTAACCAATTTTATATCTACTGAACTATTTAAGGTAGACTTTTCATATTTTATATTTAGATTTCTTATGGCAAGACCTTTCATTTTATACTGTAGTCAATGACCTTGACCTTCTCCAGACTAGCAAAAACCATGTTGGTCATATTAGTGTTAGAAGTTTGGTTTTGTCATGACCTTTTGGAGCTAGTTTGTGGCCACAATAGGGGGTTAAAATTTTTCATGTTAATAAAGACTGAAATCAAAATCTTTTTAAAATCACAACATCAGGACCAATGTTACTCAGGTGAGTGATGTTGCCTGTGTGTCTGTTGTTTGTATATAGATTTATAGATTCCATATTCCCAGGAATTGCCCTTCAACATATTATTTTTCATGTTTTTACAACTTTAAGCGACAAATTCAAAAATGTGAGACAAAAGGAACATTTTTTTTGTAGGGGTCCAAAAATGAAAGCAGTTTCACACTGCATTGTTTTTGTCCAATGTCAGCCTGTAAGTACAGTGGACAGGGAACAGCAGACAGACATTTCACGAGCTTGAAACTTCTCCGTCAGGTAATTGATAAATGAATAGTTATAATATGTGTGTGCATTTTAAATTGTGGACAGGGACTTATTAATGCTACAAAAGGTCTTATGACATAACACCAAGAAGAAATTTTGCAATTACATTACTTTATTTTAAACTGCATATTTTTCAAGGGACATTTAAAGAAATGAATAAAATAAATGAGTACAATAATATTTTCATAAATTTTATTTACTAGTATAAATGGAAACATTTTTTACAAATCGAAATATTTGTCTCATTCATGAAATCTTTTATAATTCACAAGCATTAAAAACTTTTCTATGCCTTTTAGCATTTTATGAAAGTCCATGCAGAAAAGAAATTTAAGTGTGAGAAATGTAGTCTGAGTTTTGGTCTGGATCGTGACAGACGTCTTCACCAGGGGAGATGTGGCCAGATATACAAGTGTTCAGACTGTGAGGTTGAATACTCTACCAATGAAGCTCTACAGACACACTGCAAACGGAACGGTCACAGGCCACTAGGAAAACCTCCAAATATGTTTGTATTTTGTGGGGATTAGTCTAGATTATTTTATTGAAAAGATAAAATGATGAATAGTGATCAATCTCATAACTCCTATAAGGAATACAAAATTAAGAATAGGGCAAACACATATCCCTGGATATACCAGAAGTGGGATCAGATGCCTAGGAGGAGTAAGCATCCCCTGTCGATTGGTCACAAATGTGCTTCTTTTCTCCATAATATTTGTATGTACATATAAAAAAAGAATTCATTGAAAGTTACATTATTTATGCAAAAAAATATTTTCAACTTGAAATGATTTAGTACTCTGAATCCAGAACACATCAATATTATGGTCAAGTTTAATTTAGAAATAGATAAATTCACAGTTTAAAATGTGACATAAGTAATACTAACAAGTTGATGTCTTATGTACTTTAGAGTTGAAGAGAAGTTCAAAGGAATAAAGGATAAACAATCTCTGATAAATCATGGTAAAACAATCTCCACTCAGACCATGGTTGAAGGCATGGTGACTACATCAGTTCCTGTAATTCTGGTTGAATTCACAACAAAAACTCCAATGAAGAGAGAAATTCTGACCAAGTCTTTGTCCATGAAGCCAATTTTGCCCAAGCCATCTGTCAAACTTATAGTTCCTCAACAAATCCACCCCACAACTAATGTGACTTTGTGCCATGGTGCTGACACAGAAATCACAATTCCAGAGGAACTAGGAAACATTTCAACAGAAACAACAAATTTGGATGATGTTCTAAGCAGATCTGTATCAGAAGGAATACAGGCCTCCATTGGAGACAAGAATTTAGACAAAATGAATGAAGAACAATCTTTGCTCGAAAAATCTTGGTCATCTACAGGAATTCAAACAGCAATAACCTTCAAACCTCAACGGAAAAAACAGTTAGGTACTGTTGCTCAGACCCAAACTACAGGAGACATCATCTTAAAGAAAGCTATGGCATCTGCTGACATTCCCATTCATATGGAATCTGTTGGCACTCAGATCACACCACAGTTAAAAGGCCAGAGCTTCAAGAGGAGGACCTGCACAATAGAAACTCAAACACACTATGAAGGTCCTTCCAAACAGAAGAAGAGTAGAAAGTCTTTACTCAATGAGTTGATGACAGATTCTGTGTCTCAAACATCAGGAACAACTAATTCTAAATCTGATTGCATGTGTCAGGTGGATAATTTCAGACATGTCACACTTGTGGACATCAGCAAGAGCTCAACAACACAAGCAGCACAAACTGACAAATTTATACGCATTGATACAATGTCACAGACAAAGGAACCAGTGCTGGGTGGGCCACAAACTTTAAAGAGAAACCTTGCTCTTAAAGATGAGTCAGTTCTACCTAGAAAGAATCCAAATTCATTTGTAGGTGCATATGAGAGCTCTAACATGAATCAACAAATCTCAAATATAGCAGTTCAGTTCAAAACAAGAATCACAACACCCAGAGAGAGTCCATTTTCAGACACAGAGACTGGACCAATACTCAGTGTTACAGAACAAAGGAATTCAAGTGAGGAATCACCGTCACTAAAGCCATCATCATGGCCAATTATGGAGTCAGCATCTGTACAGGCTACTGATACAGATAATGAACCAGATATTGTTGTTTCCAGTAGGAATAAGGTTCATGATATGGGAATACAAACATTTGAAGCAGACTTTGAGAGGTTTCTACTTTCTCAGTGTGAAAACATTGAGAATCCTCAACAGACCGAGTCTCAAGTTCAGACCCAGAACACAGCTTCAGACATGGATATTTTGTTGCAGATGTCAGACAAGGACATAAATCCAACTGAAATATCCATGGATACTCAGACACAGACAGTTGACCTGGATACTATTAATAGATGGGTGAATAACATGGAGACACAGACATCAACAGACTCAGCATTCAACTCCTTCTCTTTCAATGACATTGAAACACAAACTTTGCCCGATTTGTCTCTAATTTCAGAAGAATCAAGTTTCATGAATGACTTTTCTTTGACCAGCATCCAAACCCAGACAATGGAAGATGACCTATACCAAAGCCTTTCCACCCAGACAGATGGTTTCATGGATATGTTTGACTTCTCCTTAACTAGCATCCACACACAGACATCTGAACAAAGTGGTCATGCTTCAACACAGACTAGTCATACAAACTGCGAGTTAAACGAGATAGGAATTGGCAGTGATTTCACAGATGTCATATATTCCTCCAATACAGAGACACAGACGGCAGATCTCAGTCTCTCCGATACTCACACACAGACAGCATGGGATGACCTCAGTATTCTGCTGAAGGAGTTTCAAAAATGAAACAGTATACAACAAACAGATTACCAATATTATTTGCATTTAACATGTTGTTTGTATATATGTCACACATTAAGATTATGTTCTTTACTAGAAATAAAAGGCCTGAAGGGCCACAAAGGCGTCGAGTGCAATATCATATACATTAGGGTTCTCAATAAATTTAGAGGGCAGGTGAATTAGAGAAAGTAAGAGAAGAAATGTTTGAGTGCCACAGGAGACATTTCCTCAGGTTTAAGTAAATGAATAAAGCATTACAATTATTTTTAAAGTGTCAGCAAGCTGTGTTTATTTACATAAAAAGAAATAAGGAAGAGAGCTTGAACTGAAGTTGCTTATCCTAACAACTTCTTACATGTACCCTCCTCTTGCTGGATAATATCCCCTCAAGACTAGTTACTTTACAAAGGCTATGATAAATGAATTGAAATTGCAGACGAAGAATGCTGAAAAGAATATAACTGCTTCAGAGTGAGACTACTTGTTTATAGATGTTGTATCTTCTGTTCATGTATGATGTGACAATTATACGATATTAACTCTCTGTTTTCAATAATGTCTATCAATAATATGTAGAAAGGTTATTGGAATTCTGAACA
Source organism: Ostrea denselamellosa (assembly GCA_024699665.1). NCBI lineage: Eukaryota > Metazoa > Mollusca > Bivalvia > Ostreida > Ostreidae > Ostrea > Ostrea denselamellosa. Next base: position 1,381,133 of record JAMZEH010000013.1, read on the forward strand.
AGATCCAATGAATGCTACCTAGCTTAGGTTTCTTCGGAAAATAACCTGTTATTTTCGTCGTGATGCTCACGCTACTTTCGTTTTGTGAAATTGAGAATCGGGATCGTGATTACCGAAAACAAAATCGGAAATTGTAATAGGAACCGAACCGTGACAATGCGCAATCCAATTTAGTATTTATCTGCATCTGATCTGAAATAAGGATTCTTGGTGAAACTACGAGACTTTTCAATTAGATAAAGCTGACTTTCAATTAAAAACCAAAAAATTTCAATTGTAAATAAAAATAACCCCACTCTCCTTAATTTTTTTAACATTAACTGAATGTTCTATCAGAACTAAATCTGGGGCCCGTTTCTCAAAGCTTACTTAGGACTAAGTTTTATCTTAGGAAAGAACTTTTTCCTAAGTTCATTACTTATCCGTTTCACTAATCTATTCATATCTTAGGAAATTCCTAAGTCATATCTTAACTTTAGGAAAGGTAAATCGATGTCTTAAGAACAAACTAAATATGGCGGCTGCTTATGCGATTACAAACCATAGAAATCTCTTGCGAAGAGAAAGAATATTTCGAGACAGAAATGACCCAATGAATTACATGGATGATCATGAGATTATTTCAAAGTTTAGACTTCTTCGCCATTTGATTAATGGCATCTGTAAGGAGATCGGAAACGATATCAGAAGACCAACAAGATCACACTCACTACCACCATCCCTCCAGGTCATGGCTGCTTTACGATTTTTTGCTACGGGGAATTTTCAAATGGTTACTGCTGACTTACATGGTATAAGTAAAGCTAGCATATCGAGAATTGTAAGGGACGTGTCTGAATCTATAGTGAGAAGTAGTCCCAGATATATAAAAATGCCTACTGTTGAGACTGCACTTACAAATACTATGTCAGATTTTTAAAAAATATGTGCATTTCCAAATGTTATCGGTGCGATAGATGGAACACATGTTGGAATTAAGTCCCCTTGTTTTGAAGAAAATGCCTTTGTTAACAGGAAAAATTTTCATTCATTTAACACCATGGCTGTTTGTGATGCCAAATTGAAGTTTATCAATTTAAAGACAAAATGGCCCGGATCATCACATGATTCATTTGTGTGGAACAATTCTACACTTTGTCAAATTTTGGAAAACAAGATGATATCAAGAGGATGGCTTTTAGGCGACAGTAGATATCCACTTAAACCATATTTACTTACACCTGTTCTAAACCCAACCACTGCTAAAGAAAATGCCTACAATGTCGCTCACATGACAACAAGAAACGTCATTGAAAGATGTTTTGGGGTGTGGAAAATGCGATTTCGTTGTGTGTATACATCAGGCGGTACACTTCAATTTTCACCTAAAAGAACTTGCAATATTATAGTTGCAACTGCAGTTTTGCACAATATCTGCATTGACAATCAAGTCCCAGATCCAGAGAGTGACTATCTGTATCGTGGAATATTAAATGACGGAACAGAAACAAGAAGACAATTGATTGACGCATGATTTTAAGCAACACTTTCTTTTATTCTTATTTGTAAATCGAGTAACTTTGCGACATGTTTTACATGTACATGTGCAAATTCTTCATAAAGAATGAATACATAATACGGTGAACGTCTATTGCTGTGAAGTGATTGTGGCGTTGGAAATAATGCCCAACTGACAAAGTTTCATACTATGTTTCTTTTGCTCGAGCTGTAATCTTGCCTTCTCTATAGCAAGCCTTTGCTCTTCGACGTCCGTTTCATCTCCATGTCTAGTCTTTTTTCTATCTCTAGTCTTTCTTTTTCGACATCCATTAACTCCAGAGAAAGTGTTTTCACGTCTATCTTACGTTTTTTGGCTTTTGATAAATGAATAGGAATTATAAATACATATAGATACGTAGAAGCGAGTATATGTACTGTGAAATGGCGTTAAACATATGCAAGTTGTTTATTTGAATATTTCAAACAATTTTTCCTTAAGGATATACAAAATAAATAAATAAATAAAAAATTAACTTAGGTAAAAAACAACAAGCAATGTTTGCAAAGCATCTATACCCCCATCGTGCAAAACTGAAAAGTTCCATACACTTGCATTATGTAATTAATAGTAATGAACAGATAACATTTTCACCACCTATTAACCTTTTAAACCTGAAAATCAATAGAGATCATCTACTCCATAGGATGTATAACTGTACCAATTTTGATGTCTCTCAAGCAAAGGGTTCTCAAGATATTGAGCGGTCAGTATATTCCTATGTTCAGGTTGACCCTTTACTTTTGATCTCAAAATGAAAAGGGGCCATGAAAGGCAGAAATAACTAACGGCGATCAATCTCGTAAATCGAGTTATAAATACAAATTAGAGAGATAGGGTGAACACAGACCCATGGATACACCAGAGGTATTCTTCAGGATGTATCAGTGTACCAAGTTTGATGTCCGTCAAGCAAAGGGTTTTCAAGATAGAAGATAAAAAAACTCTATAATATACCATTTGTTGAAGTAGAAGTCTGCCTGTTTGAAGTTGTAGCTGTAGCTATAGTATCTCTTGTTTCCAGTGACTGGTCAGTAGCTGGGACTTTTTGATGAGGGATCCCCCTTTCTCCGCCATACCATAAGACACATCTGGAAATGAATTTCAAGGAAAGATTGTCATTCAAATCTATGTATTAATCCTTTACATAAGTCTATTGGATAAAATATACATGTGTCTAATTAATAGTTTTCTAAAATGTGCTTTTAATTATATTTAGTATATTTCGTATATAAATTGCGACAATTTATTATGTAAAACGTTTGAATCATCGGATTGAAAATTTAGTAGAAGCCATTATTAATCATTATTAACTGTGAGAGTATCAATGCCCCCGTTAACTCCAGATATCGCAGTTTCTCCTACAATTGACTGTATCTGTTACAGTGCAATCCGCTGGCAAGTGACCGCCACCAGTTCTTAATGTAGAATTATTTTTTTTACTTGCTCTCGCTTTAATGTAGAAATATTTTTCTTGCTCTCGCTTTAATTTAGAAATTTTCTTCTTTGTTTCACTGCAAAGAACACTCCATTTCTTTTTTAGTTCATCTGCTGTACGTACATACGATGTATTCACGTATTGCCTCCCATTCCCCTTTTTTTGTCTGGTTAGTGACAGTTGTATTCTGTCGGGAGAAAATCACATCCTTCCGTTTCTCCACTTCAGTTAAAACATTTATTTCTGCGGTTGTAAAATTCGGATTCCTCTTCGGTCGAGACATTATGATACTAAAGCACGGACTATTTACACGGACTTGGCAAAGAAATGCACTCATTCATGACGAAATGATTTCTAATGCTGACCGGAGTGTTCGAATAAGGTTGCCGAAAAAAAATGATCCAAAATTTTTGCTTCACAGCATATTCATATTGAATGAATTGTCATCAATAGTCAGTAACTGCTCTTTGTAAAACTTCACCCCCACCGTTCCCCAACCCACCAATTTACACGCGTTGAAGAGTTAAAAGATTGTATCATTTCACGTGAAATGTGCGATTCTGCAACGCACATTTCTAAATACATTTGTATACATGTCGTAACAATATATCTATTTGATAAAAATAAATCTAATAATACAAATAAAGATTAAAGTTTGCCAGTTAACTTCTGCATACGAAATATTTTTTACCTTGTAGGGTTGGGGGTGGGAGTTGGATCGCATTGCCTTGTAAAGATTGTACCTAAATGTGTTAAAGATATATCTTAGGAAAACAATAAGATACGAAAGTTTTGTGAAACAGCTAAGACTAATCTTAGGAACACATCCTATGTTATAACTTAGGCATATCCTAAGTTGTATTCTATGACATATCTTAGGAAATCTTCGTGAAACGGGCCCCTGGAGTGTAGAAAGGTTCTATGATTGATTGATTGTTTGCTGCTTTCCACCACACTCAACAATTTTTCAAAATCACAGGGCCTCTCACCTCTAGTCGGCGCGGGTTCGAATCTCGCTCGCGCCGATATATGTGAGAAAGTTTGCCAGTTTACGTTCGGAGGGTCGCTGGTCTCTTCCCAGGTGCATTGTATCTGGGTTCTCTCCTCCACCAACAAAAATTGGACGCCACCAGATAACTGAAAAATTGTTGAGTGTGGCGGAAAGCAATAAATAATCAATCAATCTTCATTTAGAAATATGATGCGATGTATTCGATGTTCTTCTCTCATATGGAAGGTATTGAAAACACCATAAACAAGTCATATATTTTCGCTCCCCAGTATTTTTATAAATTGCGTATTTGTTAAACATTTTTTTATTCAGTTGGGTATTATCTGAAATTGTTCGTAAAGTTACCACGTGAATTCTTAAGACGAGTACCATAAGGCCCCAATGGTCATCTGAGAAGCACTATAGCCCATACGGACAAATAATCTAGAATTCTGATAAAATCAAGGTACACTCCCTCCCTCCGACTGGGACTTCTAATCCCAAAAGCAGTTAAAGTAGAAGCTGTGTTCTAGTGTTTGATTCAGTTCATTTTTAACTCATATGAAGACGTCACCATAGCCGGTGAAGGGCTACAAAATTTAGGCCTATGCTCGGCGCTTATGGCCTTTGAGCAGGGAGGGATCTTTATCGTGTGACACGGGACCTCGGTTTCTGCGGTCTCATTCGAAGGACCTTTTCGTCGCCTCTTGCGACAAGCAAGGAGTACTGGGGATCTATTCTAACCCGGATCCCCACAGGATGTGTCTGATTCAGTGTCGACCAAAATAAAGCAGCCTATAAAACTTATAAATGTTATATATTTACCAGTTCTGAAATCATATGAAACAATATGGTAGAGGCCTCCCTGCTTTTCCTAAATATGCAATCAATTATCGTTCAGTGTCGGCAGAAATAACGGAAAATTGTAAACATTATATATAGAGAGACATTAGAGGGGCATGGACACAATTCAAACTGGAAATTTTCAAATTTTGTTTTTTCATTTTTAACGTTTAGAATGCTTAAGTAAGATATTTCTAATGGTCAGTAAAAAATTGAAAGTCAGTTGTCGAGTTACAAGAGAGATAAAGAGCTACAATTCTTTGTTATGTAAACCAGGTTCATGCTATGTATTGCTTGCATAAGTTAAATATTATGGAGCGCCAAATTAACATAAACTTAAATAACTGTAGATATCTTTAATTATTTGAAGATATCATCAATTCATTTGATGTGCACAACAATTCAATTAAGATCTCTTCAAATAATTAATGATATCTTCAATTCTGAATTATTGCGCGCATTAATCGAATTGATGATAGCATTAATTATTCTGCTGAATTGAATTATTGCTCTCTTCAAATGAATTGATGGTATCAACAATTGAATTAATGATGTCATTAATTCAATTGAAGAGAGCAATAATTCAATTAATATTAGCATCAATTCAATTAATGCGCTCGATAAATGAATTATTGCCATCTTCAATTGAATTAATGATATCATTAATTGAATTGACGAGAGCAGTAATTGAATTACTGCTCCCTTCAACTGAAATAATGATATCATTAAATTATTTGAAGCACGCAATAATTCTTTCATAGAGAGTATATATATTCAATTCAATATATTCACATTTGAAATAATGATCTCTTAAACTGAATTGTTGCTTTCTTTAATTCGTTATATAAAAGTATTGTAATTTAATTAAAGATATCTTCAATTAAATTAATGAGATCATGAAATCATTTAAATTAATTTTTGCGAGCAATGTTTCTACCATATTGATGCTCTCATTAATTGAATTAATGAGAGCAATAATTGAATTAAAGCTCTCCTTAACTGAATTAATGCGTATATCAATTCAATTGATGATAGTATTAATTGAATTGATGCGCGCATTAAATCAATTATTGCTCTCATCAGTTCAATTGGTGCGCGCATTAATTCAATCAATAAGAGCAATAATTGAATTAAACCGCGCATTAATATGATTAATGAGGCCAATAATTGATTTGATGGCGCATAAATTCAATTGATGAGAGTAATAACTGAATTGATAATATCTTCAAATAATTAAAGATATGGTTGCTGTACAGATAGCACCTCTGTCTACAAACACTGGTACGGAATTTATAAAGTTTCAAAATTATTATGACTTATCAAAACCAATGAAAGCATATAGTACGTAGGTATGATGAAATGTTCCATGTATTTAATATTACACAGGTGTGTATGAAATACATGGGGCATTTTATCCTACTAAATATCAAATAGAAGATTTCTACACTTTATATAGGATTAATTATCTTATTGAAAATTATGGAAATATTGGGTTTTTTCTCCCATAGGATTATGATAGGGTATTTGTAGGATTTGAAATCCTACCATTATCTTATAAGATTTCACGTCTTTGGAGGCTAATATTATTCTACAAAGATGTGTGAGCTCAACCTTGGGCTATGATTTATTGCTAAAAACTCCAACCACACGCACTTTGATTTTTCACAAAACCTTTATCATAAAGGGTAGGAAAAAGTCTGGACTTTGTCGTGTTCAGAGTTAAAAGTCGTACTGTTTATGCGTGTACGTATTGTGTATCATATTAACGTTGCAGGTAGGCCCTATATTCGTTTAGGAAATCAACGACTTGCCTAAATTGTTAAATCACATAATTATGTTCATTCTTAAAGCTGGCTTGACATCTTTTGAATGCTTCTTATAATCTAGAATTAGCCAGAAGTAATTTCATTCTGACTATTAATTATAGATGGACAATGACATGTTTGAAAGGCTTCAGCAAGTCAAATTATTTTACAAAAAAAAAAAAAAAAAAAAATCATTAGTGCACCAATATGATTTTAAGGTACATGAAACGCTTCCGACATTTTCTCTAAAATTATTTTTTTATCTCCTCGATATGAGTATGATTTTAAACGATTTTCGAAACAGATTTAAATTTGATATTGTAGAAAATATATGACTATTTGTAAGTTTGTATATCGACCTGGGTAGATCACCTAACTATTACCACAAAGGTCCGACTAATCCAAAGATTTTTCCTCCTCTCTTTGTTACAATAACTTGATGTCCATGTATACAACCTTCTGTAATACAAAAGGGCTGACGTTATTTTATTTAATTTTTTTTCAACAACCAAGAACTATCAAATTATGTAAACTCTAAAACAGACCTGGTAATATGCCCCAAGCTTTATTACTATTATTTTTGTACATTGATTGATTGATTGTATACTGTTTAACGTCCCACTCGAGAATTTTTTACTCATATGAAGACGTCGCCATTACCGGCGAAGGGCTGCAAAATTTAGGCCTATGATTGGCGCTTACAGTCATTGAACAGGGAGGGATCTTTATCGTTACACATCTACTGTGACACGGGACCTCGGGTTTTGTGATCTCGTCCGAAAGACCGCCTCATATAGTCGCCTCTTACGACAAGCAAGGGGCACTGAGGACACGTTCTACCCCGGATCTCCACGTGAATATTTTTGTATATATACTGAAAGGAAAAAGAAACGCATATATCGAATTTTTATAGTTATAAATTAATAATGCAAATGTATATTTAAAACTCATAAGTTTTTAGTTGAAAGGGGTCTCTATATTCTAGCTAGCCTCAAAATTCAGTCATCCGTAGCTTCTTTTGTATTGATTTCTTTCTTCACGTTTTTTCATGAAATTGAGTGTCATTCGAACACACGCCGAAAAAGTGAGCACGAGCTGGGAATATGCATAGACTATCGAGAGACATGCTGTTTTTGCAGTTTTGATTTCAAAATTTTTCACGCGTTAACATGCCACGCCTAGGAAATAACGACAGAGGCCGAGCTTTAGCATGGTTAATTGATGGGGTATCGCATTCTGAGATTGCCAGGCGTTTAGGAGTATCTCAGTCAACAATATCTCGACTGTGCAAACGTGTTCGAGATACAGGAAATGTTACCGACCGTCCACGTAGCGGTAGGCCTCGTGCAACAACGCCGCGGGAGGATCGCGCCATCCGACTTGCGCACTTGAGAGACAGGAGCAGAACGGCAGTGCAATCTGCAAACTCTTTCCCGAGAAGAATTAGTGAAAAAACCATAAGAAATCGGTTGCGGCATTTCGGCATCAGAGCCAGGAGACCCTACGTAGGTCTCCCCCTTACTGACAGAAGAAGGGGGGTGCGCCTTAATTGGTTGCAGCGATTTGGACCCTATCGCTTCAGTATGCGGCAGTGGAGAAAGGTCCTCTTCACGGACGAATCACGGTTCACTTTACAACGGGCAGATGGGCGTAAACGCGTGTACAGACGCCGTGGAGAACGCTACGCTGACGCATGCGTAGTAGAGAGAGACCGCTTTGGTGGGGGGTCAGTCATGGTGTGGGGAGGCATTGCGTATGGCCATAAGATGCCCTTAATCGTCATAAACGGTAATCTGAATGCAGTGCAGTACCGCGACCGCATCCTGTCTACAGTCGCACCTTACGTTCAGCAGCATCAACTGACGCTACAGCAGGATAACGCTCGGCCGCATGTCGCACGCATCTGCCGTGATTATCTGCAGGCTCAACACGTTGATCCCCTTGAGTGGCCGCCATACAGCCCGGATTTATCACCCATAGAGCATCTCTGGGATGAGATTGATAGGCGGATTCGCCGTCGTCCGCAAGCCCCTCAGAATCTTCAGCAGCTAACTGACGCCATCATTGAAGAATGGGACAGGCTTCCACAACGAAAAATCAACACCCTTGTCTTGTCCATGCACAAAAGAATACGCGCAGCAACGTTAGCCCGTGGAGGACACACCCGTTATTAATTTTTAATTTTCATTTGAAACCATAGCAACTTTGCTTATAAATTTATCCTAATAAACTTGTTTTTTGTCTTCAATTTTTTGGTTTGTTTTTAAGTTCAGGTGATATCAAATATGTATAAGAAAAAAAAACGTATTGAAGCATAAATGTTAATTTTGTTACCTAACAAAAAAATATATGCGTTTCTTTTTCCTTTCAGTATATATATATCTGACTCTGGCTCAGCTTGTTTTTGCATATTTCCATTTACACACTTAAATACAGTTTGTTTGCATTCTTCCCTCATTGAACTTGCAAACGAAAATTTGAATTAGCGGAACATTTTGAAGTGTGACATTTCGCAGATGCTCATCCGTGAATACGCATTATATAAGACGAAATACTTCCATTTGCTCATCATGATCTCGTAATTTGTTAGCTAGGAAAGCTTTCAATCACTCTCATTAGAATCCTCATATTCTTACATTAAAAGAATTTAGAGTATATTCAATAACTGTTGTGTTAAGGGAAAAAAGGAACTTTCTGTACTTATTAAAAAAATTCTTCCTACAAAACATAGCTTGAGATATCTTGTATTCTGATATTACAATAAATCAGACCGTTGTATGATAATTTTAAACAATTTAACATCTTTTGTAACAGAAAAGAAGGCATAACCCTTGTCTAGTAAACGTGTACAACCTGACGCGGTTAAATTCCAGTCTTTTTTAATTTTCAAGACGTATAATTATTCATATACATGTACGTCTATTTAAGTTCGTTTAAATGCTCCAATCCCATTGTTGCTATGGTGTATTGATACACACTATTTGTATTGCGTTACCCACACATAGAAACTGACACACTGGGTTGACAAACGTTTAATTTGTGCAAATTAGAGATATTCTTGAAAATTGTAAGTCTCTTTTTCTTTCATATTTTCAATGTATACCGTTATGTCTAACTTAGTTTTACGAACCATTGGTCTGTCGCTTGTCTTGGAGTTTCCAAATCATTATTTTCTTAACGCCTTAGTTACACGATAAAATGAATATGTACAGTCGAGAGAGTGGTGGCCCATGAACAGTAGACAACTTTGTTTCCTCACAAGAACCCAAAACAAAATCGTGTTGTGTGTATTTCAATAGTTTAATTCACAGACTCTCCGAAGGTCTGGGTACCCTGAATTTAAACAATATTTTATTTAATAAATAACAACTGAATAGGATTAGACAAAGGCATACCCTAAATACCCTAGCCTTACGATGTCAAGGCAATGCTATAAATATAATGTGTAACTGATTATAAGTGTGATATTATTATACAAGTACATTTATGAGTCAAACAAATAAGAAAAAAAGAAAGGAAAGAGAGAAGAGAGAAAGAATCCAGCTCATTAAATGGTTCAAGAAGAAATGAGTATTATTTCAACAATATTATGTCAATTATGGCGACAATTGGTAAATACAATATTTGTCAAATGATATAAAATCTATACAATGAAATATTAAAATATTCAAAAGCGCTTTATTGACTTGATATATAGATGTACAAGGTCAATTATTTTGCATTTTTTATCTCACCACAAGCGGTTTCCCTTTAACAATATATTCTAGTTGAGAGAAACATTTAAATTAGTAGGTTGTATATTAGTTCAGATCTGTGGAGGAAAGATTCAGGCATCTCGTAAGGTAGTGTTCATTATCTTCATTCATTACAGATACAGTTGGTTGCTAAGAAGTGTTTTTAGATGTGTATTTAAGTTACTGGTTTCATTACCTAGCAGACAGTGGAACATATTTTCTTTCCTTTTACCATGATTAAAATATTTGTTGCATTTTGATACATTGTAATGCTTCAGTTTTGATTTAAATATTCATAAAGACGCTGAATCTTTCATATTTGCACTTAATGAGTTTCATAATCTTATTGTTGATGGAATAAAACTATTATAGTATGATGTTATTGTTGATGGAATAAAACTATTATAGTATGATGTTATTGTTGATGGAATAAAACTATTATAGTATGATGTTATTGTTGATGGAATAAAACTATTATAGTATGATGTTATTGTTGATGGGATGAAGCTGTTATAGTATGATGTTATTGTTGATGGGATGAAGCTGTTATAGTATGATGTTATTGTTGATGGAATAAAACTATTATAGTATGATGTTATTGTTGATGGAATAAAACTATTATAGTATGATGTTATTGTTGATGGGATGAAGCTGTTATAGTATGATGTTATTGTTGATGGAATAAAACTATTATAGTATGATGTTATTGTTGATGGGATGAAGCTGTTATAGTATGATGTTATTGTTGATGGGATGAAGCTGTTATAGTATGATGTTATTGTTGATGGAATAAAACTATTATAGTATGATGTTATTGTTGATGGGATGAAGCTGTTATAGTATGATGTTATTGTTGATGGGATGAAGCTATTATAGTATGATGTTATTGTTGATGGGATGAAGCTGTTATAGTATGATGTTATTGTTGATGGGATGAAGCTGTTATAGTATGATGTTATTGTTGATGGAATAAAACTATTATAGTATGATGTTATTGTTGATGGGATGAAGCTGTTATAGTATGATGTTATTGTTGATGGGATGAAGCTATTATAGTATGATGTTATTGTTGATGGGATGAAGCTGTTATAGTATGATGTTATTGTTGATGGGATGAAGCTGTTATAGTATGATGTTATTGTTGATGGGATGAAGCTGTTATAGTATGATGTTATTGTTGATGGGATGAAGCTGTTATAGTATGATGTTATTGTTGATGGGATGAAGCTGTTATAGTATGATGTTATTGTTGATGGGATGAAGCTGTTATAGTATGATGTTATTGCTGATGGGATGAAGCTGTTATAGTATGATGTTATTGTTGATGGGGTGAAGTTATTATAGTATGATGTTATTGTTGATGGGATAATTTGCCCCCCTTGTCTCAAAAATGCTTCATACAAAATTTCTGAGGAATTGGAATGGTGGTTAGCATGATGTTCAAAATGTTCAATTATTAACACATTTAGTCTCTGATAATTTTAGCCCCATCCTAATACCAAAATCCCTACTCCTGGGATCACGAAATTTACATTTCTGGTAAAGGTCTACCTTCTCATTCTAAATGTCCATTTTGTTTCAATTTAGTGTGAAAAGCATTGAAGATGTTTTCAATATGGTTTACACTTGAAAATTATATACCAAGTTTGGCCCCACCCTGGGGTCAGAATCTCTACCCCGGGGATCATTAAATTTACAATTTTGTTAGAGGTTTTTTCTGCTCTACATTACTATGCGTTTAGCTTTTCTCACAAATGTGCAGTTCTAAAGAAGATTTCTGAAAATTTGTCACTTTGCCAGTTTTGGCCCCACCCCTAATGTCATAGGGGAACGGGAGTCCTGAAATTTACAATTTCTGTCCACCTTGTGCAAAAATGCTTTATAGCAAATTTGAAAAGAACTAGAATGACAGTTATCAAGAAGAAGTTAAAAATAATTAATTGTTAACACATTTAAGCACAGACCATTTAGACCCAAGTTCACACTAAAACCACTATCCCTGGGATCATGAAATTTATAATTTTAGTATAGGGCGACCGTATTGAACATTGAAAAATGTCTAGTATGAAAGAAACATAAGAAAAAAGAAAAGCTGGGGAAAAATAGGCAAACATACAAACATATATAAACAAAAGAAAACAGATCAAAAGACATACATAAATTAAAAAAGAAGGGGGGGGGGGGCAGATAAACACAAAACATAGACATTAAACATGTGTACAGACATTTATAGATTAAAATGAATCATACAACGGACTGTCAATCATACTTGATCTCATATGTTTCTGCTACAATCCAATGGAATGGGTAACTCTTTGAGAATATAAATAGAGTGAATAAGCATCACATTGACAAAAGTGTCAAAGTGCTTCATGGCCTAAACTGTACACAAAACACGTGGATTATATGCTCTGTTTGAGTGAATGCTTGCATTCAGCCTTGAGAGTAAGGAATGTAAGACCGTTTGGCCTAGACGTTTCGGCCCAACTTTCTTTGGCCTTATTTCACCTGTGAATTACCTCTCAGCAGCATATACAGCTCATTGACATTTCGGTCTTACGGCAATTCGGCCAAGAGACATTTCGGCCCCCCCCCCTTTTTTGGGAAGGGGGGGGGGTTATCACTCGTACTTTCCTCCCAACAATATATAGTACACTGACAAATCGTCGAATAATTTCGACAAAAATCACTTACTACTAAGCCTTATGTGTCTTATATTATCACCGATGTTTTCGACTCTACCAAATAGAGTACAATGACACAACCGGTCGCAGTAGCTCGGTGGTTAGAGCGTTCGCTTCGTAACCGGGAGGTCGTGAGTTCGAGCCCCGTTCGTGCATGGCCGCGTCAAACCTAAGACGAAAAATAGGTAGTGATTGCTCCTTCGCCAAACGTGAGAATCACGGGTCTTTCGGATATGACCTTAAAAACGGAGGTCCCGTGTCACGGTAGGCGTTGGCACGTTAAAGAACCCTCACTGCTACGGCCCTGAGCGCTAAGCATAGGTCTAAATTTGTGGTACTTCACCTACAGATGTCTCAATATGAGTGAAAAATTCTCAACGGGACGTAAAACAAACACACAAACAAACTTTATTCAGTTTATAAAATATAAATTGCACGAGCCGTGGGGATCCAGGTTAGAATAGGTTCGCAGCATCCCTTTGCGTTTCGTAACGAAGAGTCGACTGAATGGGGCCCGTGGGAATCCGGGCTCGAATAGGCGACTTACGGATCATGAGACCAGAAAAATTGAAGCCCCGTGTCACAGCAGGTGTGGCACGATAAAGATCCCTCTCTTCTCAAAAGCCTTGAGAGCCGACCATTGGCCTAAATTTTTTGGAGCCCTTCACCGGCAAAGGTGACGTCTCCATATGAGTGAAAGATTCTCGAACAGGACACAAAACTACAAATAATCAATCAGTCATTTGAACTGCAACATTATGAGGTTTAAACCTGGAAAAAAAATTAGCCTCAGCAGAGGCATTCTAAAACTACCTTTAAATTTTACAATGCACCGCTTATACGTCATTCGTCCTGTCATATTGTTCACGTTATCAGAATAAGTTTTATTTGTCTATATTACCATCTTGTTATTGTTAGAAATTCGTTTAAACCTTTTTGATTATCTTATTTACCTCTCGTGATTGATACTGAACTGAAAGATAATGGTTCACAATGGATGGCAATTCCAGAGTATCATTTTTCGAGAAAATACTATGTGAAGCTCTGAATACATCAACGAAAGGGTGGACAGCACTGAAAGTCCTAGTCATGTTGAAAAAAAAAGCATAGAGGCTGTATGTTTACCAACCGTACCTCAGAGCGATTTTGAAAGCAAGATTTTCAAAGACTATCAATCTCCTTCTGACACTCCTCAAGGTCAAATTCCAGTGAAAGTGTTAGGTGATGGTAATTGTTTTTACCTCTCCATTTCCCTTTTAATATTTGGATGTTAAAAGCACCATGTTGAAATGCGAGTTAGAACTTTTTTTGGTTCATAATGAGAAATGGTATTTGAACGCTGAAATTTTAGGTATAATGTCGAAAAGTGTATTCTTGATGCCATATTTTTTATGAGACTTCGCTTTCAGATGAATGCAGAGTAACTGATAATGTAACAAAATCTCTGCAGAATGAAATTCTTAAAACTGCAAAATTAGGCGAATATTCCTCATTGCTGTACATTTATGCTGTTTGCAATACAATTTGTAGGCCCATCCGAAGCATTTCCCCAGAGATAATAAATGCTGTTATCAGCAGAGACTGCCACAATCAGCTAATAAAGCCGTTCAAGGACTATGATGTGTCTTCAAATGAAATATGTGTGATGTGGACTCATACATCCAATGTGGTACGACAGAATTGGTCTTCTAACCACTTTGTTCTCTGTGCTCAATCGGATGTTCTCACCGAGGGTTCAAAAAACTCTAGCAGCTCTGATTTGGAAAGCAGTTATGAAGTGGAGCTGCTATATACGCTCGAAAATCCTTCTACATTCAGAATGGGTGAAGGAGATCTAAAAAGTGAGAAGTCTGAGCTTGAAGATAGTCCATGTTGGTTCGATTCTCGCTTGCGCCGATATATGTGAGAAAGTTTGCCAGTTTACTTTCGGAAGGTCGGTGGTCTCTTCTCAGGTACATTGTATCTGGGTTCTCTCCTCCACCAATAAAAACTGGACGCCACCAGATAGCTGAAAAAGCGATGAGTGTGGCGGAAAACAATAAGCAAGCAATCAATCCATCAATAGTCAATAGGAAGTAGCAGGTGTGCGCGATATCGACGTAGAAACTTATTTGTTGTTCCCCCCCCCCCCCCCCCCCCCCCCACACACACACAAATTTGCTTCCGACGCTTAAGCCTGTCTTTCTTGTGTCCGCACTAAAGCCTTCCGCTTAGCAGTAGTAAGTCGTTTTATCCCTCCATCTTTTCGTAACACTGTTACTAACAGACGCTATTCTACCGTAAGTATCGACGGTTAACTAAATCTTGAAATCACGTGATCACGTTATATAAAATTTAGAATAGACACGTGATCCGGCAGTAACTCGAAAATGTACTATTAAACACACGTGCATATACACAGATATGGACACAATACAACACACTCTGCAGAGAAGAATCATGCAGACAATAAGCAGTATATCACAGGTTATCAGGTACATGACAGACCGACACAATTCAACAGAAAACATGGCGGTGAACAGTTTGACATCACAACGAACTAAATATATCTCATTCATTGTAGGTTTAACTTACTAATTACATAGACTAGGAACCTGCATCTTGATGTTGATTAGCTTCAATGTTGTGTGGCTAGGATTCCTCAGAATTTTTCGGGGAAATGGCGGTTCGTTGATTGTATATTATTTAATGCCCCATTCGAGAATATTTCAATCATATTGACGTCATTATTGCCGGTGAAGGACTGCAAAATTTAAGCCTATGCTCGGCACTTACGGCCTTTCAGCAGGGAGCAATTTTTATTGTGCTGTGACACGGGACCTCGTTTTTTTTTTCGGTTTCATCCGAAAGACCACCCCATTTAGTCGCGTTTTACGACAAGCAAGGGGGTACTGAGGACCTATTCTAACCCGGATTCCCATGGGATGAATGTCTTTGGGAAAAATGTGTTCATGTAGAGCTCAAAATGCGTAAACAACACAGGTATCATGCTAATACATCTTTCTAAGAGGTCTATTCAGGTAGCTCATTATATCAAAATTTTATTTAATGGCTTGTCAAAATACTTTGTATGAAGTATTATTTCAACTTTGAAAGAGTGATACCATGTTTTAATTATTTTATAGCAATTTTTTGTGATTTCTTCTGGAATGATAAAAAGGTGTTGTTTTTTTTTTAGTCTTTTGCAAACAAGATATTTTAGATTTTAGAGTCCAAAAGATGCGACCCGCGAACCACCATATATGGCCTAGTCTTAAAAATGAATGAGTTTGATACAAAATATTACCCAGGATTTGTGCTATTTTTCATCGTTTTTCTTTTATTCATATATTTCATAGTAATCAAATACCAAGTCTTCAAAATTGGGACATTTTTGGCATTTAACTTGATTGAAATTGAAGAGCGAGTTGAATTGACCAATGAGAGCGCGTATTCCATTTTGGGTGATTAAGGAAAAGTTCCCGAGGTTTAAAAACAATAGAAAATGCATTGTTTCTTCATATTTATTGCCGGTGCAAACAGGTATTAGGTATTCTTACTAACTATGATCTTTCCTCGATCGGTTGAGACCAAATTGTAATTATTAACGTCCGTAAAATAAAGAAAGGAGACGAAAGGAAATGTGAGGTAGCGATTTTTGGGATTCCGGTCCCCCCTCCTTGTGGAATTATAGAAATAGATGGTGATAATTTTAATAAGACAAAAAGTTCGTGACGAGTCCATGTGATTAACACTCAGAAATGAGGACACCACTTATATGGAAGAAGAAGTTTACATGCGATATCAATATCAACTACTAGTACTGAATTACGAAAGTTTGTGATGAGATTTTCATTTAATGAATCATTGCCAGACCATACCCCATATTTGTTTTTTCTTTTTTCGAGTTTGACATGTGTTAGGAATTTGATATTATTCCTAATCGTTGCTCCTATATACATTTAGTATCCTCTACTTACTTGCAAGAAATTCCATTGTGCAATGCAATGCACAGATTTCGGCTTGATGGACTATATGTTTAGTACACAAGAACCTTATAGTTGAAGCCTGTACCGTTGTCCTGTGTATTATGGAAAGTCTATCAAATAGATTCAATATTCCAGATGCTATGTTATAGATAGGGCAAGTTCAAAGTTCTGTCAGTGCTGTTCAGACTAAATGACAATCCTACTTCATGAAACATTCATCAGAATGATGAAATGTAAGTTTGATCTTGATTTTAATCTATGTCTTGTTTCAGCTGCGGACCCTACATTACATTCATGTTACAGTTAATCCAAGTACCTCATAGTTCTTACCTATCTAATTTGTTCAAAGTTTGATTATCAGTATAATTTAAATAAATGTAGGATTGATTGATTGATTGTTTGTTTTACGTCTCGTCAAGAAATTTTCACTCATATTGAGACGTTCATTATGTAGGTCATGGACTTCACAATCAAAGGTTAACATGTAAGAGTTCCTCATGATCCTGTGTAAGATATGTTGCTTTGAATTTATATTCAATATCAGGTATTCATTTATCTGCTATAAATGTGAATTTCATATTTACTCTTGACATGCAGAATTAAAATGCATGCATGGCAGTAGTTATTTCAAC
Organism: Ostrea denselamellosa; assembly: GCA_024699665.1. Taxonomy (NCBI): domain Eukaryota; kingdom Metazoa; phylum Mollusca; class Bivalvia; order Ostreida; family Ostreidae; genus Ostrea; species Ostrea denselamellosa. The sequence goes on from JAMZEH010000013.1 coordinate 1,398,765, forward strand.
TGTCAATCATGTGATGTTCAAGATTTTATAAATATTTTATCCTTTCCTGTTACTGTAGAGCTAATGGTATTATATTTTAACATCTACTGAAGATTAGAGTTACGTTCGAACAAGTGATCTTGTTACAGATTTACTCAATGTATCTGTATCTTAGGAGATATTAAAAGTAATCCATTGTTTCTTAGTTTAGACAGTCTAGGTCAATGTAAATATATAGTCACCAAGCATTGCACAGTTGTTTTCAGTTATTCAGACAAAAAGGATCTCGTCTTTCATAACATGTTAATGTTCCTTGGTAATTATCCCGATTTATTACAAATCATTGGATTTTTTTTTCTTAGCATGGCCATATATAGCGTATGTTGGGTCGAATCCTTTCGTTGTGAATTGATCGATGCACGGTATGATAATGCAACTTAAAACATGCATAAAAGACTCGTATAGTCATTTAATTTATTTTTAATAAAAATATGAATAGTTATAAAAGTTGAAAACGTTATTTGTTATTTTTTTTAAATATATGAAGAATAATTTCTTGATAAAAAGTGCATGCAATTAACAAGAATCTGATTATTTTAGTAATTTCTATCAATTGTGATCGGGATCGGTAACCATTTTCTCTGGTTCAAATCTTAAACATTCTGAAATTTGATCATTTCATTTCATTTTTTAAAAATACATTTGTACGATATATCTTTTACGAGGGACACTTTTTAAGTTCGTAGAGTAGGTCGGTCTTTTTAAAACCGGTTGAAATATCAAAATTTTATTTATCTAAGACCTTCGAAATATGCCTCGTCTGCCTCAACACACATTTTACACCGATCTACCCATTTCCGGAACGCCGCACGGTACTCTTATGTTGCAGACACTGGTAGACCACACTGCCTATACGACAACGGGATTCAAAACAGTGCCTTGCCAGCATTTTCGTTAGTCATGGGAACAACCAAAAGTCACAGGGAGACAGGCCAGGGCTGTATGGGGGATGATCTAAGACATCGAGCCCAGATTCTTTCAGATATTCCTGTACCATAGCGGATTTATGGGCCGGTGCGTTATCATGGAGTAATTTGATGCCGTGGACACCGGTGCGTGATCTGCGTTTGTGATAGAAATCAACAAGTTGAGTAAAAACACTTTCTCTGTAAAACTTTCCAGTGACAGAACTACCTTTCGGGACTGGAATTTGAAGGACTGGACCTTTCTAATCAAAGAATATCGCATACAACATGCAATTTGATGTTTTGCAACGGCGCGCAATGACAGGTTTGTCGCCCTCAGATGAAACCCAAACCTTATTTTTAGCCTTAGAATCGGGTTGAAAATGATAGATCCAGGTTTCATCACCTGTAACTATCTCTTCCAAACGACATGGGTCACATTTATCATATTTTTTTTGTAACTTGTGATGCAAGTCTAACCCGACTTTGTTTCTGCTCGTCAGTGAGCAAATGGGGCACACAGCGCGCGCAGATCTTACGTAGCCCAGGTCGTTCACGCAAGATCTTCAAAACATTTGACGAATGAATGCCACTTAATTCTTCTATCTCTTGCACGGTAACCGGTCGCGGTAGCTCAGTGGTTAAAACCTTCGCTTCCTAACCGGAGTTCGAGCCCCGCTCGTGCCATGGCCGCGTCAAACCTAAGACGAAAAATAGGTAGTGATTGTTTCTCCGCCAAACGCTCGGCATTTAGAAGTGAGCATCACGGGTCTTTCGGATATGACCTTAAAACGGATGTCCCGTGTCACGGTAGGCGTTGGCACGTTAAAGAACCCTCACTGCTACGGCCCTGAGCGCTAAGTATAGGTCTAAATTTGTGGTACTTCACCTACAGCTGGTGACGTCTCAATATGAGTGAAAAATTCTCGACGGGACGTAAAACAAACAAACAATCTTGCACGGTATAACGTGCGTCTTCCTCAATTAACGTTTTCACAGTAGCAACGTTCTTTTCGGTCAAAACGGAAACCAGCCTACCCACTCGAGGGTCATTTTCAATTGATTCCCCACCATCACTAAAACGACACACCCACCTGCAAACTGTAGCATATTTTAAAGCACCATTCCCATAAACCTTTTGCAAATCAGCATGAATTTCTGTTGACGGAAACCCGAGGTGTGCTCGAATCTTACAATATACCCTCTATTCAGAGATTTTTCCATCCATATTGAACGCTATATTTTACTATAGTGTATAAAACCACGTGTTGAAAATACCCAGCGCAGCGCGCACGTGGACCTCGTGCGCCGCATACCGTGATACCGTTCGAGAGAGGAATGATTACGCAAGTTCTGTGTAAAAATTCGTGTAACGTCATAATCGCGTTAAAAAGTTATAGGTTTACTCTACGAACTTAAAAAGTGTCCCTCGTATAAATTGACATGTTTCTTGAAGATTTTATCGGTAGATTCTAATGATGTTTTCAATTTTCATAAAAAAAATATTTAGAAAATTAGAACGACTGTCTAACTCTTTTAGGCATGTTTTATAAGGTATTTATGCCATGCATCAAATCAAAGCGAAGTTTGGATTCTAAAGTCTCTTATTTGCAAACAAAACACCTCTTTTATCATTCTGATAAAAATCACACAAAATTCCTATCAAATAATTGAGAGCTTGTATCACTCTTTCGATGGTGAAGTTATGTTTCTTACGAGGTGCTTAAACGAGGCATTAAATGAAATTTTAGTGTCAAGAGCAACTTAAAGGTTGGCGTCTATGACCACATACTATAGGGATGAAAAAACCCCAGATGCCTTAGATGACAATCACGAATGAGTATGGGTGAGGTTTTTGTAAAGACTAAAACCAGATCCGGACTAATAAGTTTTTTTCTTTTGTTACCTGAATTGATCCTTTAAAAATGTATGCAAATGAATAAATTTATTATTTTATCTTAAAATATTAAAAAAATATATATCAAGGAGAAAATAAGGTAAATTAGTGAAATGACGGGAAATGAAAAAGAAAATGATACTAATACATATTTAAAAGTAATCTCACTGAACGAATTTTCATTTCCAAACTTTAGTCCTTCTAACGTTGTCTACACAGGTTAGTATAATAATTGCGTAGATTTACGTGGGGAAAACTAAGGGATCACTACTCACTATATAAAGGAACAGTGGGACATGGATTTCAAATTAATAATAGAGGTAATCAAATGTCTTATTTCCCCGGATCGGTCTATCTCGTCTGGAAGAGTCAGAATTATGGGAGAGGGGGATTACCATCACTCTAACATTGCAACTCTAAGTACCTCTTTTCGTAGATAATGAGATCATTGGATTAGAACATAAGGCACTGCTTTTCAATATGGGTGCAATGATTATGTAGAAAATCTTTCAAGTTTACATGCGTCTTTAACACAATACACAAAGATGTAAACGGGGACATGGTTCATACAAAATAACCCAATATACACGATATGTAGCTTGAATCACTCCTACCTTATATCAACAATCAATTAGAACTACGTCATATTCGTACAAAACTTTACTCTATTCCTTCGAAGGTTTTAAATAGAGAATTTAAAGAAGCCAAAACAAGCCTATACTTGAGATTGAATACAAACTGAATTCTGTCATTATGGATTACATCATAGGCTCTTTAAACCACCGCGGGTTACGGATGGCGATTCTTCCGAATCCCGCCCTCCGTTTCTTATACTGAAATTTCCAAACAAAAGAATAGATGCCCTCAACACGAGCAACAGTCTTGGTCATAAAAAAAGTTCTGTCTTGAATTCCATCATATTTCAATTTTAAATCTACCGGTACACCCTTTATATCTTTCAAATGAAAGGCTGAGGTAATGAACAGTACGCAATCTCGCAATTTCTATAGAAAATACAAATAAGAGAGATGGGAAAAACACAGACCCCTGGACATAACAGAGGTGGGGATCAAGTGTCTAGGAGGAGTAAGCATCCCCTGTTGACCGGTCTCATCCGCCGTGAGTCCTATATCTGGATCAGGTAAACGGAGTAATCCACAGTCAGAATCAGGGTGCCAAGAATGGCCTAACAATTGATATGAAACACGTCAAACAGCATTTGACCTAATGGAAGGCAAACTAGATAGTTATAACGACCATCGAATTTGCGAAATGCTAACTTTAGACGATACTGTACAAATCCCTCTCACATCAACTTGTTTGTCAGTAGCCTGCCTCGATTTAATAACTGATCATATACAGAACAAGATTTTGCGTATCGAATCAGTTGAGAGATTTAAACACAATATGCAGGTAATAATGGAATATTGCTACATAGAAGGGAAGTTGATAATAGAGAAATTGAAGTAATCCATTTTGCCATAAAGTTGAGTAGTTAATTTGTCGTCAGCATCAATTTTCAATAACATATCTAAGTACGAAGCAGATGTCGATGACTCTTCTAGTGTCATTTATTTCAAATTTACTAGAATATATCAAATTGACATATAAATGAAAACGATCAGTGTTAATAGATAAAATGTCGCCGATATATATAAATGTCGCATTGAAAGCTACAGGAAGAGAATTTTTCTTCTCATGTAGAAGAATATAAAAAGAGGTCAGCTTCAGAGTACTTGTGTGTGGTGTCAGAGTGGTGTTTAACAAAATAATGTTTTGGACGACTGATCACTAGATATGAATATTTCTCTTTACAATTTTTGCTGAAGAAGTTACTGTCTATGATGTCAAAAAGTCTAGTCCTTAATTTATCATGAGGTATGGTCGAGTAAAGTGTTGTAAAGTCGTACGTTTTGATGTTGTTGATTTGATAAAAGTTTTGCCGTTTCAAATCTACTTTAGAATTTTGTAGAATCCTTTTTTGATTTACACCACTTCTGACATATGTAGTGGCACAGTACGTTTGAAGTTTCTCCTTCACAGCAGTTAATATTTTCATGAGAAGCAAAGATATGGGCTCGGTAGAACATTTACTGGATCCAGCAATGCATCATTTTAAGGGTTTTTGTGGAGTTTGGGAATCCAGGATAGGTACGGCTATAATAGAACCAATGGTAGGCTGTACTGGCAAACTAGATCGTTATAACGACTTTAAACAAGACTGTTGAAACCCTCGTAGCACCAACTTAGCCTTCTTCGATTTCAAAACTGATCATACGCAGAACAAACTCTTACGTGTAGAATCAATTGAGAGATATAAACACCATATTCAGGATAATGGAATGTTGTTTACATAAATATGGGAAGTTGACGATGGTGAAGCTGAAATCGCCCTGTTTGTCATAAAGTTGGGTTGTTAGTTTGTCGTTAACATCTATTTTAAATAAAATATCTAAGTACGAAGCAGATGTGTAGGACTATGATATAAATAGATATTAAATCATTGTGAAGATTGGTCCGCCATTAACTGAACCGGAACAAAATGAAGGGGGAAATCTATATAATGGGGTTTCCCTTGGGGGTAATCTGACTATGAATGGGGACGCCATGATATAGTCAATTTTCCGTTTGGAAGACCTAGTACGAGGGTTGTTTGATATGTAATGTGTAGTGTACGATACCTCAAAAGCATTCGACTCAAATAGTAAAATGAACATTACACTCCCTCAAAGTATTCTCCGCGGTTTGAAATACATAATTTCAATCTCCGAATTCATTTCTGAAATGCGTCACGGTACGCTGATTTAGGTAGACCTCTGAGGCATTAACTGATAGCTGAGCCAAGGGCATGTTAGGACTTGTAAAGACGACCAGATAAGAACTTTTTAAGTTTTGGAAAAAGGAAAAAGTCGCATGGGGCTAGATCTGGAGAATATGATGGATGTGGCAAAACGATAACCATCTCCAACCTTCAAAAACTTCTTCACAAGCCCAGATGTATGTGATGGAACATTATCATGAATTAGACGAACATGCCAAAATCCTGACATAGGGCGTCGTTTATGATAATATTTCTTGAAGTTTTTCAGTATAACATCCTGTAACACTTTTGCCCTTCGGTACCGAACTTTGTACGGCTATACCATCACATGAAAAGAATATGCAATAAAGATCCTTCTTTGCGCTTACGGTTCTTTTGGCAACTACAGGCCTTCTACCGTGTTTAGCTAGCCATATTTTGTTTCCAATTTTTCTCACTGGTTCCAAATAGTGAACCCATGTTTCGTAACCAGTAACGATGTTTGCAAATTGTCTTTGATTGAATTTGGGAAACATTTTGAGCAATTGCTTAGCGTTTTGTACTCGTACCAGTTTTTGGTCATCTGTCCATCTGGCAGAAATCTTTCGTATATCAAAATACGCTTCAAAATGAAATGCACCCGCGATAGCGATGTACCAACAGCTTTGACAATATCACGTATGGTGTACGTGTCATCACTTTCAATTATTTCCTACACTTTTGAGACATTTGTCTTGCCTGTTACAGTCACAGGTTGGTCAGATTTTGCTGCATCTTTGACGGACTCTGTGCCATTCAGAAATTTCTCTCTCCACCTACAAACTGTCTCATAAGATACCTTATCAGACCCATCAACGTCTCCCAATTCAGTAAAGATTACCGAATGACCGAGTTTTGTGCAAACTTTTATATAAGCTCTAATTTCTTCAATATTCTCAATCCGTTTCCAAACCATTTTTATAACAATGGTCAAAGACTAGCTCTATTGAAATGACTATTAGTTTAAAACTACGTGGAGCTGAAGACTCGTGTTTATATCATTGGAAAGGTATTGAATAGAGCTATTCAAGAGTATCATCATCCACGAAATCGTGCAAAGTGTTATCGCGCTGTGGTACAATACACATTACTTATCAAACAGCCCTCTTATACAGCCAGTTTTCTTGGGGAAGCTTCTATAGAACCAGTTCCTGGAGAAAGATGAGATGGCTTACTAATGTTGATTGAGTGATTGTGGTTTTACGCCAAGTTGGCAATATTTCAGCCATTTTACGGCGGGGCTTACTAGGGAAGAAAGGCAATTACTGCTTATAATACCGGAGCCTCCCGGTTGCGAGGCAAAAATCCATGGCTGCTAGACAACTGCAAGCGTTATGTTCTGATACTGAATGTTAGGACTAGATACATGTTAAATGTTTTTTCTTTACAGTTTAAAAGTAAAAGATATGATTAAATCATTTTTTTTCGTATAGCTCTGAACAGGGGTGTAACAATAAAGCTGAAAACTTTAAAATATCTAAGATTTGTTGATACTGAAATTATCATAATCTCTTCTTCATTTTAATTGAGATATTCAATTTACAGATGCTGCGCCAGATGTGTTTTAAAAATTTTGTGCATTTCAAGGAACATCAATCTGTGAATTTTCGTCCAGGAATCAACATATTGGTTGGTCAAAATTCCTCTGGAAAGACCAGTATACTTGAGATGATCAGGCGTTGCATGACAAAGCGTATCAACAATCACGTGACCAGCTCTTATGACGAATCAAAACAGGCATATCTTGTGTGTCAATTTAACATAGATTCTTGCTACGGCGAGGTACTTCATGCTCTGGAAGAAGCAACTGTGGTGCAACCAATGAAATTGACCGGTACGACGTCATTTCTCTCGGTGGTTCAAAAAATTCCCGAGAGTGGACGCATTTTCTGGAGGAAATCTGTGTGTTTTAGAAGAAATGATAATATCACAGTGTTGGTTGCAAAGTATGTCGTACAAGATGATAATATCATTTATAATGGGGATCATACACAAAATTTTTTCAGGGGCGAGGTGGAAAGCCTGTCGATGTTAAATGATGATAATTATGACTGGAAGGAAGAAAATGATATCGAGAGAGACCTCAGGAAAATTGACCTTGTGGCCACAGATGAGAATCTAATTGACTCTAACCTGTGCGAAAAGGTTTTGGATGTCATAGAAAAACGGTATGTTTCAACCACTCCAATGAGGTCTATAAATCCTATTCAGTGGAGCAGAAGCCAGCAAAAGTCGTCAAATGAATCACAGAGTTGCAAAGATGCTGTAGAGAAGGCAGAGATTTTACAAACACTGCTGGAGAACGAAGTAGAAGTGAATCGCGATAAATCTGAACAAATCTTCGATAAGATTACATGTCCTTTAGTTTATAAATTTCGTAAAACTAAAGATAAAAATATCATAATCGAACACAGAAATGATGATCCACCAGAAACGAAACGGGTGCCTCTTCTAAAAACACCAGAAGGAATTATAGAGGCACAACAACTTGCATTGCTCTTAGCTCATAAAGAATTTCTTACACTATGTTTTGAAGAACCCGATCGAGGAATGCATCCAAAAATGATTGAGCAACTTCTTCAAGTCCTGATAGAAGAAGACAATAAAACGTACCTTGTTGTAACCCATAGTCCATATTTTATAAATAACTCCACAGCTAAGTTAACTCATGTATGTGTACGAAGAAAAGATCGCGATGTCACTAAGAGCGTTCACACTGTCCATTCACTTGCTAACAGTGAAAAAATACACAAGATTACTGATACAGACGAGCTTAAGAAAATCCTCTTTTCATCACGAATTCTTTGCGTTGAAGGCAAAACCGACAAAATTTTCATTGAAGCTATCTTTGAATTTATTCGAAATCATGGCCACAGATGTCTTTCGAAAGAGAATATTCAGTTCATACTGGGACATCAGATTATCGTTCAAAATTGTAATACATTACAAGAGGTTATTCGCAGTGTTTGTTGTCCATTAAACGTTGAATGCAATGTACTCTTAGACAGGGATGCTGTGATACGAGTAGAATCGAGAACAAGTCCAAGACTTATAAAAGATATAAGATTAGTTGGAATCTGCGAAAACCCGAATATGTTATCTTCATGGAAAGGAAAACCAATTGAAGATTTTTTAAAAAGTGAAGATTATGAAAAACTTTTAAATCTTCTCGAAATGAAAAACATTTTCATTTGGAAGCAGGGCAACCTCGAAGAAACAATACAATCTGCTTCTTTAAAAAAAGAATTACTGGAAAATGTTTTTGGAAGTGAGACTGTGAAGAAAACGTTGATATGTTCTTTGGACAGAACAAAACTAACAGAATTGGCCAGAGAAATGTGCAAATCTGAAGAGATAAAGCGTCTTCTTGAATTTTTTAAAGCGATACAAACAAGATATCAGCGAACAAATACAACTGTACAATTAACAGTCTGATTCAGAATAACAGTCAGACGTTTGACTCAGGATTACTAATCGACAGACTGACAAATCTCCAGGTCCCAATGACTTTACTTGTGAATTTTTCAAATTTTTCTGGAAAGATATTAACACTTTCATTACAAGAACAATAAACAATTCCAATGGCTTACTACATTACAAATTACAGAGACAAACTGGGAATTATAACTTGTATTCCTGAAGCATGAAAACCAAAACAATTTCTGAAAACATGGCGGCCTATTAGTCTTAGTCTTACAAAATTGTATCAGACGTGTGCGGAACGTAAGAAAACAAAATTAGATAATTAGTAGAAATCAAATTGAATTTATAAAAGATAAATTTATAGGAAAATATAAGACTGATATATGCAGAATACAATCAAATACCTGGCCGGTTAATGCAAAGAGCTTGCGGAAAAGCTTTTGATACAATCTCATGGAACTTTATATACCAAACACTTTACCTTATTATACCCCCGCAACCGAGTTTTGGGTGGTGGTGGTGGTAGTATACTGGAATCAGGTTATCGTCCATCTGTCTGTAGAAGCAATGTTATCCTGGCCCTAAAGTGTTATCCTTTTCACCAAGAGAGAACTGGTCGCAGTAGTTCAGTGGTTAGAACGTTCGCTTCGTAACCGGGAGGTCGTGAGTTCGAGCCCCGCTCGTGCCATGGCCGCGTCAAACCTAAGACGAAAAATAGGTAGTAATTGCTTCTTCGCCAAACGCTCGGCATTTAGAAGTGAGAATCACGGGTCTTTCGGATATGACCTTAATAACGGAGGTCCCGTGGCACGTTAAAGAACCCTCACTGCTACGGCCCTGAGTGCTAAGCATAGGTCTAAATTTGTGGTACTTCACCTACAGCTGGTGACGTCTCAATATGAGTGAAAAATCTCGACGGGACGTAAAAGAAACAAACAAACAATTAATCAATTCACCAAGAGTCGACATACCATACATAGACTCCCCATGGGACGAAAATGATTCCTATCGATTTTGGGGTCAAAGGTCAAGTGTATTGGACATTGAAATAACAAAATAGTTTTCGGGCTCTTACGTGTTGTCCTTTTCATCTAGAGTCACCATATCGCACATATGGACTGCCCATGGGACGAAGATGATCTCTATCGATTTTGGAGTCAAAAGGTCAAGTGTACTGGACATTGAAATAGAAAAATGGACTCTCACGTGTTATCTTTTTCGCTTAAAGTCACCATATCACACATATGGACTACACATAGAAAGAAAATGATCCCTACCGATTTTGGGATCAAATGGTTAAGGAAACACCCTTGGGGTATGGCAGATTGGGGTGAGCGAGGGGTATTCTTAGTGAGAAATGCTCACAGTACCTCTTGTTAATTTTGGACTCCTCCATTAAAAATGGATCGAAAGTTTTTATATTGTTATTTAATCATGTGTTATAGAAATGAAGTTATTTCTGTTTACATATTTTCTTAGACAGGCTATAGACAGTATGACCCAATTTCACCATACCGGTTTTTGTTGTGAGCGGAAAACCTTCGAATTTTAATCCGAAATAATCAAGGTGTTAAAGGTATAACAACTGAGGGTGAAGAATATACACTTTCACAATATGCAGCTGATACTTCTCTTATTTCAAATGGCTCACCAAAATCAATGGGCGGAATTCTTGGAGAATTAGATTACTTTCCAAATTTTCACTCTTAAAGATAAATTTCATAAAACCCAAAATGGTATGAATTGGAAGTCGTTTTCAAAGGAAGTAGTTGCCATTCTAGCTTGACTAGGATAATTCAAAGTTTTAAAATTCTCAGTTAATTTGGAGAAATACTTGAGGTAATGTTAAATTGACATAAAAGGTTAAGTACATGGAGTATGGGGAAACTTATCCTAATTGGCAACTTAACAGTAAATAAAACCTTAATCATATCTAAATTAAGCCATTTGATTCTTACCGTACCAAATCCTAAATCTGAATTTTTGAAAATGTTTGAGACAGAAATACATCAATTTTTATTGATTGATTGTTTTGTTTGTTTTATGTTCCGTTGAGAATTTTTCACTCATATTGAAACATCAGTTGTAGATGAAGTACAACAACAAATTTAAACCTATGATTAGCGCTCAGGGTCGTATCAGTGAGGGTTCTTTAACGTGCTAACACCTGCCGCGGCAAGGGACCTCTATTTTTAAAGTCATATCCGAAAGATCCGCGATTCTCTCTTCTGTATGTCGAGCGTTTGGCGAAGTAGCAATCATTACCTATGTTTACATCTTGGTTTTGATGCGGCCATGGCACGAGCTGGGCTCGAACTCACGACCTCTCGGTTACGAAGCGAGCGCTCTACCACCGAGCTACCGCGACCGGTACGCTTTCTATGGAATAGTGATTTATGAAAATACAAGGTATGAAAGATAAAGAAAAATACTATGATTCAAGATTATAAATATGGAGGTCTAAAAATAATAGACTACACAGACTTCATTTCTGCTTTAAAATCAAATTGGGTCAGAAGGCTTATTCACTCAGACGGAGATTGGGTAAAACTTTTGGAAGCTGAACAAAAGATAGATATTGAAAATCTGTGGATAAGGGGCTCGGAGTACAATAACATTCTAAATTTATTTAAGAGATTAACCAGTGTTTTCGGAAAGAAGTCTTTCATAACTGGATAAAACTTATAAGAGCAAACAAGTTATTTTTTGAACATATATGGAATAATCTAGGCATTATGAAGGTGTAGCCTTTTCATGGAAAAAGTTATTTTGACGAAGGTTTTGTCTTTATAAATGATCTCTTTGACAATGATAGTCATTTCTTGAGTATTGACTTATTTATAAATTCAAAGGTGAAAACAAATTTTGTTGAGTATAATGGTCTTAAAAGAGGCATATTAGAAAGATTGAAAAATGGAAGCATCAATACAATAAATAAACTAAAGATAATAGGACCAAATATTTCAAATTCATTTTGTATACATTATAAACATAATGGGTTTAAAGATATGCATAATGCATTTATTAATAAAAAGAAAGAGACAATCATTTGTATTTCAAAAATGGAAAGAAAGCAATGCAGACTTGTATAAATTATTTGAACTTCCCTTCAAAATACCTAAGGAATCTAAGCTTCACCGACTTCAGTTTCAGATATTACACACAATTAACACTACAATTTATTAAAGTTAATGGCCTCTCCAGCATGTACTTTTTGTAGAAGTGGCATACAAATAATTGATCACTTATTTGTTGAATATTTCCATGTAAAAGAAACTTTGGTGTAGCATTGAAAAATGATTTCAGAAAAGTTTAATATTCATAGTAATTTTGATAGACTAGGAATACTATTTGGTATATATGAAAACAAGAATATTTATAAATTTCAGAACCTATTAATACTTGTAAAACAATTTATATTTGCTAGTAAATATAAAAGTGTTCCAAAATTACGTGTTGATGCTCTAATAAAGGTGATCAGCGATAAAATATTTTTATATAAAAGAGTTTGTTACAAAGATGTAGATGTATAGAATATGAAAGGCATCGACAAAACGTTTGTGATGCACTATAGATAACAATATACTATGTACTGTTATATATTCATTTTTTATTGTTGAGCAGCTGCGTTCTTAATTTTCTTTTCTCATTAACAACTTTCACAATATATGGTTGTACAAGTATATTTACTGTCACAACAAGAAGGGAAGTTATGTGTATCAAGTTCATGCGTTATACATGTGAAAGCAATAATACAATAAAAAAAATTATCATGAAAACCCAGACTGATTCAGAATAACCTAATGACAGATTGATTCAGAATTATCTAATCATCAAGCTGATTCAGAATAACTTAATCAACAGCTTGATTCAGAACAACTAATCAACAGACTGATTCAGAATAACTTAATCATTAGCCTGATTCAGAATTACTAATCGACAGACTCATTTAGAATAACCTAATATTAATAACAGCCTGATTCAGAACTACTACAATCTAACATTTCAATTTAGTTAGAGATCATTCAAAATGAGGTCATAATTCATCTGGGGCTATGTTTTCGGAAACTCTGCTTACTACATTTCTCTAACCTTTTCCTGAAATGACTTTGTTGGGAGTATGCTGGAACTAGCACTAGAACTAATTTTGCAGCCCTTCACCGGCAATGGTGACGTCTCCACATGAGTGAAAGATTCTCGAGCGGGACGTTAAACAATATATAATCAATCAATCAATCTTGATAACGACCATTACAATTCTTTTCAGATTTGGCATGAAACATCTTTGGGACAAGGCTGACATAAATTGTAAATTTGACCCCTGGGGTCTTAGAGTCGGGTCAAAAGCTTCCCCAAACTGACCAAGTTTTAGAAATCTTCTCTAGGACCACACATGTGTAAAGAAAACCCCAGCTAAACACATAGTAATGTATAGCAGCAAGGCCTCTACCAAAATTGTAAATTTCATTATCCCTGGAGTAGAAGTTCCGACTCCAGGGCGAGGCCAAACTTGGTATATAGTATTGATGTGAAAAACATTTAAAAACATCTATTGATACTATATTGAAACTAAATAGATATTTAGAATGAACAGGTAACCCTTGACCAAAATTGTAAATTTCATGATCCCAGGAGTAGGGGTTTTGGTATTAGGGAGGGTCCAAAATGGTCATTGATTTAATGTGTTAACTATTAAACACTCTTCTTGGTAACTCTAAATTTTCTGTCGACGGCGGGAGATTTTGAAGACTGTTCCGCTGAAAGGGGTGGGGGTGGGTGGCCAGAAAAAACTCCTTTCAAAAAATATGAACCTCTCGATCAGTACACACTCTGCATCAAGGATAAGTATTTTTAAAGCAATACAAGCTGTATTTTTTCAACTATACCATTATGCGCCAATTGACACCTATCGGTATAACTTATAAAATCCACAAGATTTGAAGAAAAATTCAGCACAAAATAAATAAGGGAAGATTGTTTTAGAGCATACTTGCAATGAGAGTTTTGTATAAAGTGCCATTGCGTCGTATACACAGACATGGGAACGATGATTGCCGATTGCCGAACGTAATCGGATTGCACCGAGACCGAAGTCATACGAAGATGGATACTGACGTGAGTAACTATATATTTCGTTTGTTTTGAAATATTACACCGTGTCATGAATGACTTTAAATTTTATAAGTATAAGAAAGTAATTAAATTACGCAAATGTGTCACTCAAATGAAATTTTATCAATGAATTTACTATAAATTCAGCACATTAATTTGTATACATTTCTGACACGTGCACAGTGCCTCGCTTTCGCATTTTTCTGAACTAATGATCAACGAGGTAAATACACATCGTAGATTACGAGCAGGAATTACATGTACTTGCGGGATGACAATGATTAATGAATCGACATTTTTTTTTTTGCTGATTTGAACGGGTTTATTGCTTCATATTCACTCTGATTCTGTGAAATTGTATTTATTCAATCGCAAATATGTTATTAATTTGTTCTTTTATTTTTTATTTTATTTACCTCCAGTTACAGCTTGTATTGCTTTAATGTCTCAAATAATGAGCATTAGGATCGGTCCTCTTCTGTCCAAAGGCCACGGCGCAGGAGAAAAATGCTTTCATGAAACTCCTCTCCTTGTCGTGTATTTAAGGATCTATAAAATTGGACAATAAAAGCAGATCCTTGTAATTTTAAAAACGATAGGATGCAACTTCCCCTTCCGAACTATACCAAATATGTTTCGGTTCCTCTCCTGGGGCCCAGCGCAAGGGGGTCACAAATCTCTGTTTTTGGCCATTACGCATTTTGACACTGTGGCTGTGGAAAGGTCATAGGATTTATGACATTAATCATTTCGTTATCTTCACTTGTTCATCTTTGATCCACGACACGTACCGTAATCTCGACTGAGATTAAGCTCAGATGGATATTTGAACTGACGCCTTCACCGAATCTTTGAGCAGTTCTTCAAAATTCATGAAATTTACATTCAGCTTCGACCGGTTTTAGCAATTAATATGCACTTAGATGAAACTGCCGTTCGCTTCATTTAAGTGATTTAAACTAGCTCTCTATCAGTACTAATATTAATATTACTTTAAAAGAACAGTTACTAAATTTTTCGTTCAAATGATGATTCCCATGAAGGACTTTTTATCTCCTGATACTGAAGATTCCTTATAGTTTGGTTTATTTTTTACTTGGTTATATGTAGTAATGACCATAACTAGTACTTCTGTAAATATCTAACACACACACACACACACACACACACACACACACACATATATATATATATATATATATATATATATATATATAACACCAAATCTCCAAGCAGCGAGTGACCAGGGCGCAAGACACTCGACCATCTGGGCAAGTCAAAATAGTTGCTTTCCATGGCGATGGAACTCTCGCCACGCTGTCACACGCTACACGGTCATTGAGAATGGAAATGGGATACTGTTATACAAGATACACACTGCATTTGAAATGTTTTTACACAGCAAAGAGATTGCAATGAACATTCAGGTAACATAAATGCCACGAGGGAAGACATATTTGATGACATAGCACCGAGAAATTTACTATATATGGATACCCACTTCCGCCCCTACCTAGGGTTAAACTCGCGACCTGCGGAACAGAATCTCCTGGCAGAGAGGGACCAGCGCGCTAGACCACTCGACCATCTAGGGAAGTCAAAAAACTTGCTTTCGATAACGATTAAATTCTTGCCATGCTGTCACACGCTACACGTCATTTGACGTTTTAAGAAATCTTTGGAACATTGGGGTATCGAACCCAGGACCCTTACATTACAAGTTAGGTGATGTAACCACTGAACTACCCAGGCTGATATAAAAGATAAGGTAATGTTACTACACTACAAAATCTAAACCTTTTATACAAGAACTTTTCATATCGAGGGGATGAAAAAATAATTTTAGAGAAAATGTCAGAAACGTCGTTTATGTCCTTAACATTTACATTGAAGGAACAGTACATAACGTATTTACAAATAGACAGTTATGGGAATAGAATTTTGACACCGTTGACTTTCTATACTTGTGGAATGAGAGTACCAAATCTCGGATGCGTAACCCGTACGCAGTTTACTTAAGATTGAGCGGAGGTATTAATGTTTCTGTGTAGCGTGATTGGCTATATTAAGAGTGAAATTATTTGGATTTGAAAGAAATATTACACAAATTTAAATTAACTGTCGGGATGTAAACTTATGGCACAAAATCGAGAAATGACTGAGGAAATTACCATGGTGGGGGTGTGTTTGAAATGAAAGGTGTAATTTACTGCAGATTGCTATATATTGTAAAAAAGTACAAATATGACCTATAAAAGCAACGGGACCCTGTATAATTTTTTGTCGTTTTTTATTAGCACTTGGAATGTATCTTGAAATGTTGGCGGTCATTTGTCTAAAATTAATATAGTTAATTAGTGAGAAGGCCAGAGGTTAGTATTGAGGTCTATGGGAAATGAATTGATACTCTTTTCCCTAGTGGAGATCGCATTCTCCGTTCTTGTCTGTCAATAACACAGTCATGGAACACCTGTGGCTGCTTTCTTGAAAGTAATTGGTTGGTTGTATATTGTTTAACTTTTTCTCTTATATGGAGACGTCACCATTACCGGTGAAGAGCTGCAAAATTTAGTCCTATGCTCGGCGCTTACAGCCTTTGAGCAGGGAGAGATCTATATCGTGCCACACCTGCTGTGTCACGGGACCTCGCTTTTTTGTGGTCTCATCGGAAGGACCACCCCATTTAGTCGCCTCTTACGACAAACAAGGGATACCGAGGATCTATTCTAAACCGGATCCCCATGTGAGTAATGGTATTATGATATCAACAGTATTGTTTAATGTAACATTGTGATGTGGTTGTGATATCAACATGATGTTTATTTGGCATATAATGCATACCATATTTTAAGTTTTTCATGGCAAAATTATGTTGGAATGTAAATATATTGAAAGAGCATATTGATTAGAAACTTACCGTACTTTCATTTTCATTCTTACATTCAGTTGAAGATTTCTTTTTTACAAAGATCCGAGGAACTACTTTCCATTTTAAAGTTTGAATATCGTGGAAATGTTTCCTGCATTCTTTAAATGTATCAATACATTGTAAAAAAAAATTCTCCATCTTGTTAAAGATTATGGCAACAATAAATTCTAGTGATTTAGCTGTCACTTTCGTGTTCCTGACAACTACGAATATTTTAACTCCAATACATCATATAATGTGAAAGTTGATAATAGATATTGAAATTTCGCTGCATTTTCAATTCAATACTCCAAAGGAAATAAAAATATGTTTTTATTTATTGTAAAGAAAGAATATTAACACCTTGACCACAGTTAGTCACATACACTAAGGAGAGCTACGAATTTAAACATTTCTTCCATGGCCATTGTACAGAGGGTGAACAATAGAACGTAAGGAAAACAGGACTGCTCTGTTGCGAGGGACAATTACCAGAAACGAAGTTCCACTGATTCCTCACGGCTTCACCATAGTCATCGCCATACATCTTCGGAAGAAGGTTTGAAATAGATATGATGCCCGAACAAGAGCGATATAAGGGTGGGAATTTGCCCGGTATCAAACATTTTGGTTCGCACACTCTTCCCGTAGAGTCATAAGCCGTAATCATAGCTTTCCCTGGTCCAAAGTTAGGATGTTTTATCGCCACATATGCAATCGTTTCCGATATCGGTTGCCTTTCGTCTAGAACAGCATAATCTACGAAATTTCCTGCGTAAGTCAGGCCGTCTGATTGGATGTATACCTTCTTTACACCTGAATCTACACGCGAACATGTCGGGAAGGTAGCCATTTTTTGTTGGTTAAACTGAAACAATGGTCGTAACGCATTGTAGACCAGGGGGTTGTAAGGATCGGCACCTGGTATAAACTGTCCGTGCAAAACAAGAGGACTTTTAAAAGCAGGACTGAAGATATCTCTTTCGTTGATGATTCTGACAGGAATATATGCCCATCTAGTGATATCTGCAACGCCGTCCATGGAAAACAAATTTTGTTGTCCCCTTTCTAGCACTCGTGTGGACGGCTTGATCGGCTTGATCTGCGGTGGCTGAGAGCCGTATTTCGTTTTTCGTATTCTTGTGACTTTATTTTCAAGACTATACTCATGAAGATCTATATTAAACATCTGCTTTCTTGATAAGTTTGTTGTTTGTGGTAACAGTCGCTGTATATAATTATTATCTCTTTTGTTTCTAACCCGTTTCGTTGAACGTGCAAATCGAGTTCTTGGATCATTAAATGTGGTAGGGAATTCAAATCCTGCCATATCAACTGGCAGATTTTGATTTGTCTCACTGGCGCCACCGACTTCTGCTGCAGCGAGAGCGACGCACCTGTTAATCGAGTTACTGCATCGAAGAAAACGAGATCCGCCACATCCATTAGCGCACTCTGGGGCATTGGCATAGGCATAGATTTCTCTAGTATATCGATTACTAAATCCACCAATGTTTGTTACATTGGGAAATCCATCCATCGGTCGGTCAGGTAGATGTAGCTCGCTACTTGTTATAGGATAATCAGTTTCCGGATCTGCTGATCCTAGAGCAATCTGTTTTTCCCTGAATCTTTCCCAAATATAATCAATATGGGCATGAAATAAGAAAAAGACGGGATCGTGAGCGGCCGTTTCCTGTCTTGACATGTCCCGACCCACCCAGTTATGGACATTATTATGTTGTCCTTCTATAGTATTTGGTAACTCTGCGTCAGTTCCTAAAACAATCTGACTTGTCCTATTGATAGTCGGATCATTGAGGAACATGTTAAGACCATCTGGCGTGAGTAAAGATCCAACTACACCGATATTTCGCGTCAATCTCTGTCCGTCTGTTCTGGCCGGCCAATCTGCAAATGGACCGTTTACGACGATTCCATCACCGTTTCCAACAAGTGCTGATGAGAAAAAAGATGTTTCAGTGGGAATTTCCATGTCAAAGTCCATCGTAGAGTCCCAGTACGGTAAAGCGATGGAGGGATCAACACGCCTCAGAGCTGTTTCCATCCTAAACAGACAGTAAACCGTTTAGAATCATTTTCGTCTTGAAATGTCAATACCTTTGCGTGCACAATTTACAATGGTTTAAAGAAATTGAGTGAATATTACTTTTCACAATATGACGGAAAGTGTAACTACAATTAACATATACTACGTACAATAGCAGATACTCTCTGTGCCACGACAAGAATGCTGGTCCTTCGTGACCGGACTGAAGGGCCGTTCCTGTGTGCATATTTGCCAAATTATCATAGCTCTGTCAAAAAAAAAAGAAAAAGATATAAGAATATTTGATACTGGTATCATACAAGTATTCATGAAATTAATTTCACGTTTCAATCGTTTTCTAGTGTTTGTGCACAAATGCATATACATTGAGTCTCATGCTTGCGGTAATTCAAAAAGATTTTTATACTTACCCCGTCACTCTTCAAAGTGTTCACGGCATTAAAGAAGGCCTCTCGTTCTGCGTCACTCAGAGTTCTAATCTCTCTGCGTATCACTGGCGGTTCAGCGGCCTGCCTCTTGTACCTCGAGTACCGCTTTTTCACCTCCATCTCCCTCTGGAGGGACTTGATGTAATTAAGGCCTTCGACGCTGAAAGTGTTGTGGTAACGGACAAACGATGTCTTCCACAAATAGGAATTGATGCAGCGACTCTGAATGGCGTAGGCAGGTGTGTTGTGTGGTCCCGCGATACTGGAATAGAAGTCATAGCACTCCTTGAACAGTCCGGGGAGGCCACTCTCCCATACTACAGCGTGTGTTCCAACGGTGAAGAGGAAAATGACAGAAAGTGAAAGGCACTGCATCTCGTTCTGAAATTATTATTTAATTTACATAACGGTATTGTAGTATTATTAGAATTTGGAAATATCTGCCATTTAAATCTGTGTAACAAAATAATGTCAAGTGAACTTTGAGAGAGTTGTTATTTAGGACAAAGAATGGCCTGAGTTATGTTAAATGGACATCTCACAAAGGCTAGGTACATTATTATCAAAGCCCCATTTCCATGTACAAACGTGCATGATATTAATTTCCACTTTCTTGCTTCTTTATGCATAAATGAACTGAAAGTAAATTATCATCAAAAATGTAACGAAGCGTAAAATAGCATGCCCAGCATTTCAGCAATTTTTTCTTCTTTCAATCAAGTACATATGGTTCAAATCCACATGCAAATAGATTTGTCTCTGTTTCCCAGACTTTGCCTTCAGTAAACTACAATGGACATGTGGCAATATGATCGAGAATTTTTCACTTAATCTACATGAATATTGATGAAAGAAAACTTTCAAATATATTCATTATATATTATTTTGTCCTACGAATGACGTAACCCTAAATCGTCGAAGAAACGGATGTTTACATTTGAATTACTATGTATACTGACGAGTTTTGTTTAAACATATTTATGAGACACAATAGTATTCCTTTGTCTACAGAGTTTTTATGATAATTTAAGTATAAAGGTAAATTTGTTTTTCAGTTGAAAAGAAACCTATGACATTTCACGTGGTTTCTGAAATAATGAGAAGGGTAATTAAAATATGAAATACCAGAAGTCCCTGGCCTATTAAAAAGCAAAGGATGTTTTCGCGTTTTGGTTTATTTTTCCTTTATTTGTAATTATTATTATTACTTTTGTTTTGTTTTGTGTTTATATATATATATATATATATATATATATTATATATATATATATATATATATATATATATATATATATATATATATTCCCCATAAGACGTCCCTTTGCATCCTGTGAATTATATACAAACAAAATTTTCAAAAATTTTGAAAGGACCATCATGGAATTATGAAAGTATTTCCTTTTAAACGTTTCTTACCTTACTATTTAAATATTCCGTTAAAATGATGAAACCTGCGTTAGACTTTAATATGCACAAAATGAAATAAAATGCAGTATTTTGAATTAATGTACAAAGCTTTGTAGAAGGAAACTCATTAAAAATGAAGTCATCAAATATCGGAATAAAAGAGAATTTAGCTGACACCTTGTCAAGTGATTGCCCAGCCTTCTGTACTCGTCACTTCGTCAGCATAATCTGATCAATCTAATAATTTAAAGACTTTCCCCTAAATTACAAATGCATACGTTTTGAATTAAATTCTCCATATCTAATTACACAGACCATACTTAAAATAAATATCATTAAGTACTTCGTAAAATGGATAATTTGGTTGTTCTATTTATAAACAAATGTAAAAGTATGTAGGTAGCGCAATTATTTTTAAACACCGAGCTGATAATGTAGTCTGAAAGTAACTATATCATAGGGCTACTTGTCATCATTATGATTTACAAGTACTCTTTTGAATCTCTATCTTTCTTACATGTGACCTAATTAGACCTAGTTTGAAACTAATTTTCCCCATAACGATCCTATATTTCTATCTTGAGGACATTCTTTAAATCAGTGTTCCACCCAGTTGTAGTTTCCCCTCTGCTAATGATTTTACACTTAAGCAGAGTGAAAGGTTTGATGGTCCTCACATACTTCATTTTGATAATTTAAACTGTCTCTCTGATAAATTGCTAAAATTATTATATATACGTACTATCAAATTTTGACTAACAAATCCAGAACACCAAAAGGGGAAAAATCACTTGAAGAAATTTATTTTGTATGCAATCGCATAATTCATTTATGTTCATCAATACTTTGTCAGAAATAACCGTTGCTATTTTGTTATATTATAATTCATTTTTTGATACAGGAACTGACGTATAAATAACCTTTCAACTTTACACAGGTGCCTATTATACGAAGGATCCCCCTAAACAAGAGTGGTGTCACAATATAGATTAAAGAAATAAATGTTTGTGTGATGGGGGGGGGGGGGGGGGGTATACCTCCACAACACAAACAATCTCGACATTTATTCCATAATTTGAAAAAAAAATTACTTAGCCATAGATAAAGAGTAGAAGAGTACACGCTGAGTACACCATTACAATTAAAAACGTGTGAGGATTTGGGTGGGGGGTGGAGTAGGGTGGGGTAGAATTATTACTGTGATCAACTGCTAAACTAAGAATACATAAAACATATATGTATATAGAACCAACGAGATCATTCTGATAAGTAAATTGGTGAGAACTCCGAACAGAAACATGATCATACATTGAACTTTCCGAAGCTGGAATCAGAGAATCATTAATTCTAGCTATACTAACCAAAATGTTTTGTAGGGAACCAAAATTTCACAAGAATATCTTGACGATCACGTGACTAATGCACCCCCATCAATCATGCAAGAACAATGCTCCTGCAAGGATAGAAAACATTTTTAGCTACAGTTATCGGCAAAGAACATAATATTGTTCAAAACAAGTAAATTTTGAAGTTTACTAGCTATATCTTATCGCTGGACTGGGAAATGATTTATAACTAATTCCATCGTTAAAGAGATTGTTACAAATTAAAGGGCGGTCTTCAAATTCACTCTGACATGCTCTTTTTGTCATGTTATCTTGTAAATGTGATTTAGGAATGAGCATGTTCTCCAAAAATATGCCGATATATTTACAAGGAAGGAAACGAAGCAGTTTTACATGAAAAACAAACAACTGTATCTTTTATCATAATAATTGGACTTTGCATTAACTCGATTTGTTTAAAGTGTAGGACCATTTATGTTAAAGTTTCACTTACCTTGAGGAAATCTCCGCAAGTGCTTTTGGAGTATGAACTCCTTTTCCTAATTGTCCGTCATATCTTTTATCGTAATCACACGATGAAATGACACCTAGTTAATTAATCATCACTATCCAACGCACGACACACACCGTCAACCTTATTTAATAAATTAATAATAATACTTCTGTCGATTTATACCAGCATTTAACCTGACATTTCCCCAAATGTCAGAAAGTGGTTGATCTGTTAAGTTTTACAGAAATTTGGTTTTATCTTCGTTAGAACATAACCTATGACGAGAATCACTTTGGAAAAATCACGAAATGCATATTGTTATCTTCTTCCTTTTTTTCATCATTACCAAATTACCAAAATTTACATATCATTTAATGAAAAATTCAAAATGAGTGGGTTTTGGGATATGAATAAAGAATGGTTACAAGTTTCTCACTATCTGACAAAAAAAATCATATATTACTCCGCAACACTGTTACTTAGTGACTATGAAAGTCTTTGACCTATGATTTATTGATCTTGAAATGTAATATAACTTTCATTCTTCAAAATCCCTTTCTTTCGTTAATAGCATATAAGTATGAAATAACACTTATCAAGTAGTGTTCAGGATACTCGTATATTTAATTACTTGCAACGGATGACCTTGATCTATGACTTTTTGACTCAGAAATCTTCCTTTCCCCACCTGACACATCTACAGGAAGTATGAAATTGAAAATTACAAAGGCATCCTTAACGTGGTTCCAACAACACTTTCAATTACTAACTATGGACTTGGCTATTTTGACTCGGAACTAAATAGACATTTTTCCCTGTTGACCCAGGGTCAAACATGACGTATACTTAACCTAGATGTTTACTCTTAAAATAGCGTCCACAGTTAATATACTTGAGTATTGACCGTGACTTCGACTTTTGACCACTCTATCCGTTCGACTTCCCTGTACATAGTATGAGGCTGAAATTTGGAATACTGATTTACGAGTATATACAGTGTTCTCAGTATTGTGAGACTGAACTATGACATCTTGACCCCATTATCAAAGACAATTTATCTCCATTCTCATCTCTGTAACAAGTATTATACTGAAATCTGGTAATATATATATATATATATATATATATATATATATATATATACATCTAATGCCCCCTACAACTGTTTATTTTAATTACTGATTATGACCTTGACCTGTGACCAAAACGCATGTACAAGTTATCACATCTCCCAGCAATTTTGTTGCTAGGAAATAATTAAACCAGCGGTCAGCGGCATTGCATGCTGCTACCATTTTCTTGAATAAAAGAACTCCACGAAAAACTTTGCTTCAAAAGACTATCTGTGAATGAGTATTTGCTTTTAAAAATGCATTTAAGTGCAAAAATATTATCATACGTATCATATATAATGTTTTGAAATATATGTCATTATATGTGACGGGAGAGTTCAGAACTTGTGCCTATTCCATCATACAAACAATTCTACTTTAAGTACACCTTTCCGTAGACAACGAGATCACTGGATTAAAAACTCTAGGCACTGCTTTTCCATATGAATGCAACGATAATATATCCAATGTCGGAAATTAGACTAGTCCACTAGAAAATAACGTGAATGTGATGGAACTTTTTCCTAATACATATAGACGCAAACGCAAACATGGACATCGTTCATATAAAAGACCTAGTGTAAACGATGTTTTACTGAACTCGCTTTTACTTTACGTCAACAGACAATTAGGTCCACATCATATTCGCACAAAACTTTACTATGTTTCATTGAGAGTTTTGAATACTTTATCTAAAGAAACCAAAACTAGTCCATATGGGGATTT
Source organism: Ostrea denselamellosa (assembly GCA_024699665.1). Lineage (NCBI taxonomy): Eukaryota > Metazoa > Mollusca > Bivalvia > Ostreida > Ostreidae > Ostrea > Ostrea denselamellosa. The sequence goes on from JAMZEH010000013.1 coordinate 1,423,471, forward strand.
TTCCACACCAGAATATAGACCGAATTCTTTGATTATGGACGTTGCCCATCACGGACTCTTTAAACCACCACGGATTTTGGATGATAGTACTTCCGAAGCAAGCCGCCAGTTCCTTAAACTCAAATTGATTAACATAGGAATTGATGCTGTCAACATAAACAACATTCTTCGTCATAAAAAAGTTCAGTCTTGTAGTCCAGAGTATTTCAAGTTCAAGTCTACATCTTGTATTTCCTGCAGATATACTTCCACTATTGCATCCAATCGTTTTAACTACAAGCTTTGCAGTACCTAGATATAGATCATCTTATACCCAGTCCACCTATGTGTTCTTGTTCTTCGTCTTCTTGTAACTATAGTCCAGCTGAATATGCCATTACTAGTAATGTTGATATAGTTAAAATGAAGACTTAAAATCACTTATTTTAAAAGGTCCTAAATTCAGAGAACCCCGGTCTTTCAATTGGCGACAGAACTTCATCTCTATTATGAATTCTGTCGAAGATTATGCCAGACGATGGGCTAAATCTGAAAAAGAAGAATTTGATACCTTCTCAGAATGGATAAGAAGTACATGAAGAATATCAAAATCCCGTATCAGACATGTCAAAATAAAAATGCATACCATCTATCCTTCTGTGTTTAGTAAATCAGAAGTGATAAAAGAGTTAGATAGGCTACATGAATATGTTTTGGTTCCAGCTGACAAAGCTTGCAATAACATCGTATTTGTTTGTAAGGTTCATTATTACAACTGCATTCTAAACAAACTTGGCATTAATTCGACATTAGTAATCGCATTTGCACTCCAACTGCCCTTTCAAAAGATGAAAATCTTCAAAAATTATGCTTCAGTTTTAAATACATTTAATATCCCAGTCAATGAAGCGGATGAATATGAGTTACCGTACCTATACTGGATCCCCAAACTCCACAAAAACTCTTACAAACAAAGATACATTGCTGGAGCCAGTAAATGTTCTACCAAGCCCCTATCTCTGCTCATCACGAAAATATTAACTGCTGTGAAGGAGAAACTTCAAACGTACTGTGCCAGTACATATGCCAGAGGTGGTGTAAATCAAATGTGGATTCTTAAAAATTCTAAAGAACATTTAGTTAATTTCAAATCACACAACTTTTCCCAAATTAACAACATTAAAACTTATGATTTTACAACACTTTACACGACCATACCTCACGATGAATTAAAGACTAGACTTTTTGAAATCATGGACAGTCACTTCGTCAATAAAATGGTAAAAGAAAATATTCTAGTGATCGGTCATCCCAGAAATTATTTTGTTAAACACCACTCTGACTCCACGCATAAGTACTTTGAAGTTGATATTGAAAAGATGCTAAAGTTCCTCATTGACAATATCCTCATAGTCTTTGGTGATCAGGTCTTGCAATATGTTTGTTTGAATATCCATGGCACGAATTGTGCTCCTTTGTTAGCTGACCTGTTTTTATGTGGTAAACTTCTGGGATGCATGGTGCGTTTCAAGTTTTCCCAAACAAGCAGGAAATATGAAATGTTACCGTTTCAATTTCCAGGATATTTGTAATAGACTCCAGTGCTTTTATTTACATAGCTGCTTGAAATGTAGTGAGGCCCATCCCATTTCTACTTGTCCCCAAGGTACAAATGATCCCATGACACAAACATATCAACTATTTCAATCAAATTTTCGGAACAGCTTTAGCTATAGTTCCTCTCAAACCCAACCTAAAGTTCATCCCAAAATACTCCATTCAATACTAGACCCATTCGGGAATTAGGAAATATACCAATTAAGATGGAGATGCTTAGAGAACATTTACATTAACCCAATAATTTTCAGAGAGGAAATTTACCAGAGAATGTCAGCTTTGTTACACGAGCACTGGAATACATGTTCCATTTAAAAATTTGTCATCCACTTTAGAGCACTACATGAAATGAACTTGACGCAATCGTCAAAGGTATCAGGCCGAAGAAGATATGAAAGAAATCATCCAATTTTTTCATGATATTTTTTTTAAAATCGGACGACAATGTGCATTTTGTTCCTTACTTCAGGATGAGAATCACGCTTTGATTAAGATATCTTAATTGCTGTAGTAAGCAAAATCAGTTAGTAGAAACAAATTTACGCAGCAGGATAACAACTTTAAAAGGCAGATGTATACATGTATATATGTTTGGCATATTCACTTGTCTTGGATTCGGAACCCCCCCGTATCACCTTACATATATCACCAGTAAAATGGTCTTGGATGCACTAAACATTACGCACTCTTTTTGTATTTCATGAATGAAAAGTAATGTAAATGAAATACATAGAAACATTCGCAGCATTCGTACATAGAATACAAGTCTGGGCTTCATACCATCATTATCAGGATGATTATAGAAGAAAACTCGGGACTGCAGAATGTATGTCTCAGTTTGTAACATTAGCAAGTGACATGGGTATTCCCTTAGCTGATAAAAAAGATACTTAGGTTTTGTTATTGATACGGTTGAAATGATAATTCAAATTCCTCAGGACAAATTTGATACTCTACTTCAGGTCATTGTTAATTTTTGAGAGAGAGAGAGAGAGAGAGAGAGAGAGAGAGAGAGAGAGAGAGACTCACTTAAAGAGATACAATCGTCAGTTTCTTTAGTAATCAGATCATTTATCCGAGGATTTGACGATGCAATGGTGGGACCATTCAAACCGTTTCACCATATTCGGTTGACTTCAGATATTAAAAGTGTGACCTTAGAATTTGGCTTATTTTCCTTGAGGACTTTAATGGTATAATGTTTCCCCAGAAAGGTTATGGCAGGATGATGATCTTTTAGAGTTTTATACAGACAGTGCGGGTTCTAATGCTTTTGGGATGTGGGGCTCGCCTTCAAGGCAGTTGGGTTTTCCTTTCTTGACCAAAATATTGTGTCTACCTATCTGAATTGGTCCGTTTGCAGTCAAGTGGCATAAGCGTATGTCAAGCCAACTGGGGACTTAAATTTGCGGTAAATTTGCACTAGATAGAACTGAAATGTGTCGATATGTGACAGTGAGATATACTTTGGAGCTGTAGTAGTTAAGGCTATACGGATGGTGACTATTGGCCTAGATAGCTCAGTGGTTAGAGCACCTGCCTAATAATGCAGGGGTCCCGGGTTCGATTCCCGGCCATGCCCGAAATTTCCTCCTATCCTATACTACAGTTGATGCCATAGACCAAAAGAATATGGGTTGAGTCAACTTATGCTACAGAGCTATAATACTGACTATAAGTTTGGGATATTACAATATCTGATATTTGAAGTTTGGGATTGAAGTGTGGGAATTGAGATATGTTTGATGCGTGTTTGTCTGTGTCCTGATCATCAGCGGTATATCCGGAATAATTAGTGTATACACATATGATTACGAATTTGTTGGGTTTGCCCAGTTGAAATGTTTGTATTCCTTTTACCACGGCCAATACTTGACAACAATAATATAAATAACTGATTTTCATTGGGTTTTTTTTTTATATAATTTTATTTCTCTATGTAAATCATAGCATATTATTTTCTCTGTATAAATAATAGCATATAGTAGTGCATACAAAGTAAATACCTTTATTTTACGAGAAAAATATTTTGCCTTTGAGCATAGGTTGCTAATCAAATGAGTCGAATGGCTTCGTTAATACCTTTATAAAGGGTCGGATATGCAATACGCCACATATCTCAAAAGGTGTAGACGCATAGAAATAACTGCAAAAAAAATTCATGTAATTTTGCTTTGTAATTTTGATACTCACCTTCCAACCACTTTACATATCAAAATCGTTTTTCTTTTCCTTTGCTGATTATTCTAATGCATTTATAAATAATAATCTGTCAAAAAATAGCGAATGGAACTGATCTACATTTATCCACAAAACCGTCGCTCAGATCGTGTACGAAAACCTCCAGATAGTGATGAACAAATTGCTCAACTGTAGAGTGTTTAGGGGAGAATGCCACAGGGTTAACAGTGCATATAGGTTTATGATATTTCGTACTTAGTTATATGGTTGGTTAACTAAATTAGTTTTGGGTGGATTAATCATATAGTTTTATTTTCAGCACAGTATGTGATCTAATTCTATTATGATATTACATTGTGCATTAAACTGATTATTTTGCATGTTGGGTATTTACATGTTGTAACTTATGTTCCTTGTGGGTACTTAATTTTACTTATAGAAGGGAATTTTCTTGAAGATCTGCTGCATTAATATTAGATTGAATTTTATTACAGGAGTCCTGATCTTGGAAATGTCAGGAGACATTTCCTCTAAGAGGGGGAGAATGTCACAGGATGAAATATCGCGTGTTTAACATTTTTTCCATTATATTATTCATTATTTCATTAACAAATTGAATTCCATTCATATTCATTGGGATAAACGCTGGTTGGCAGAGAGGGGTGTGTGAAAGGTCAGTATGGTTGTAAGTTACCTTGTGATTTATTTTACAAATTTTGGTGCTCTATAAGCAATATTCACGTCAATTCCACGCTAACCTGACAGCACTCCGAAATGTACCCGGACAGTCTCTGTTTAGTATTTCTAAAAATACAAAAGTCACTTTAGAGTCAAAAGTCACCGCAGTTTCTATTTGATCGAGTTTATGGTAAGAGTTTGAATTTTGTTCTATTGCTTGGTTGGTTGTCTATTGTGTAAAGTCCCACTCGAGAATTTTTTACTCATATAGAGACGCCACCATGCCGATGTAGGGTTGTAAAATCTGGGCGCTTACGGCCTAACCTTTAATCAGGGAGGGATCTTTATCGTGCCATATCTGCTGTGACACGGGGCCTCGATTTGTTGTGGTCTCATCCGAAGGACCGCCCCCATTTACTTGTCCCTTACGACAAGCAATGGGTACCGAAGACTTATTCTAACCTGGATCCCTATGGGATACTGTATTGGTAAATATCTATTACATTAAATTTTATATATATTTCAAAATCATTTTAGTTTAACTAAAATGTGTGAAAGATATAATGAGAGTATTTAATGATTGTATAATTATACACATTTAGATTGTCCTTTAGAATTGGAATAGAATAAATAAACAGTAATAAAGAACTTAAACCACCACTTTGTGTTTTTTAAATACATGGAGGCGGTTACAATGGCACCCACATTGGAAGTTTTGGTATATGTGTTACGGTTCTCTATATATTTCAGAATCTGGAACACCCGTGCCATTATTGCCTTTATACAGAATTACCGTGGCGTGTCCTACTGCTTGTTTGCTTTAGAGAAATGAACAGATAAACCCTACATCCACTTTTCTATGTTTTGATTATGGAAAACGTGTAAATGCTGGAACCGGTGACGGTTTACACTTTGACCGACGTTTCGACTCAAATTTGCTTGGATTTACGTACTTGATTATTTATTTCCGTAATTTTAACATAGATAAGTGCTTCTTTCGTAAGAAAATCAACTCTTACTGCGGCTACTCCATTTTCACACGTTCCAAGACTGGGCTTAAATTATGAGTTTATCCTATTAGCGGTAGAAAAAAATCGAAAATCTAAAGCCTCGAAATTTGGAAAAAATTACAACACACGCATTTGGTATCTCGGAAAGTTTTCGACATAGTTAAAATGATCATCCTTGCTGACATCAACAGAAACATGTTTAATCAAACTGAAAAATCAGAAAGCTTTCCGAGAAACTAGATACATGTTTACTAATTTTTCCAAATTTTCCGGCTTTATATTTTCTTTTTTTTTTTCTACTGCCGAAAGCGATAAACAATTTTGTCACTCATAATTTAAACGTGTGAAAATGGGCTGACTGCGAAAAAGAATTGATTTCCTACAATAGACGCGTGCATTAATATTAAAATTGTGGAAATAAGTAGTCTATCACGTAAATGCAGGCAAATTTGAGTCGAAACGTCGGTCAAAGTATAAACTTTCACCGGTTCCAGCATTTAGACGTTTTTCAGAATCAAAACATGGGGGATTGGGAAGAGAATGTCTGTCCACTGCTCTAAAGAGAATACTTCCTTGTGTTGATATGGTGTAACGCATACCAAGACAGCTGAAAACTTAACATTTGTGGTAAATTTGCACTAGACTGAAATGAAGCATGTTGATAGGTGACAGCGAGATACTTTGAAGCTATGAGACATGACAATATTTAAAGTTTGATAATTGAATTTTGGGAATTGGCATATGTTTGATGACTGTATTTGTGATAATTATCCGCGATATACCTAGAGTGATTAGTATATATACATACGATGACGACTTGGTTGGGTTTGCCCAGCTGAAATTGTATTCCATAATGCTGGTATTCCTTTTGCCACGGCCAATACTTGCCATCAACAAAATAATAACTAATTTTTATTTTGTATAGATCAAAGATGTTCAAATCGATACCATAAACACGCACAAGTGCGACTGTTTGGTTGTTTTTGTTGTGTTGTGGGTGTCCTTCTTTTGTATTTTGTTTATTTTTTCTTTGTTTTTGTTTGTTCGTTGTGTTTTGTTTTAAAAGAAACGCGTCCTGTAGTAATACTCTTCAAAGATCTGGTTACCATTTACACTGTGTCAATTTATTAACGATAAAATGGTATTCAAAATTATCTATAAAGCAATTACTTAATAAAACGTTGGATACCATCAATTTGAAGCCTAAATTACTTAATAAACGTTGAATATCCTCAATATCAAGTCTGAATTATGAAATACTGGCAGGAGAAAAAGGAAACAATCCCTCTCTCTGTACTGCTAGTCATCGTCATCAAATATTGAATCCGCATATAACCTATTATCATATTCTCGTCCCTTCTTAAAAAATCAACGACACGTATTTAAAATTGCTTTCAGGAAAATGTACTAACATGAATTTGGATTAAAGTACGTTACAATTTTCATTTACATATAACCTTTTGTGTGCAGAAAAACCAATATTATCTAATAATCAATGAAGCGTATCTGTGGAATTCAGTGCCATCGCATAATAACCAGTCCTGAATAACGTTTAAGACGAATATACAGAAGGAGTCATTCAGTGTGCGAATCTATGAATAGAATTTATTTGTAACTATAACAAACTCACAAAAATTAAAAGTAAAAAATGTATAATTATTAAAATTCATTTCTTACGATCATAATTTTGAATTTAAAAAATCTACCATAAAAACAATTTGGATTGTATAACATTTAATTCATATTTTACAATTTGTAAAACAAATCAAAGAAACGTTTATGGACATAAATATTTAACACTCATAATTTCACAAACAAATCTAGCGACTGTCCTAATCTGAGGAGAATGATACACGGAAGGCATCTATAAAGTGTGACTTTATATTTGTTTTTTCCCAACTCGTTGAAATTGTGTATTTTTTCGTGAGGCTTAGAGGACTGAATATATATATATATATATTTATACCAATGACGTTCGATAAAACGTTGGTTTATCCACTGTTAGTGATGTACTTTATATAAATGAGATAAACAACATTGCTCAGTACTGGGTCAGTAAAGTAGTACTTTTTTTTTATTGCTATGCTATGTTCATCAATATTTCCTGATGTCATACATATTCTATATTCATCGGTTTACGTAACTTCAAATTTTACAACATTGCACTAACTAGATAATATATTATCATATATGTTATGATTTTCGTTCGTCTTCAAAGCGGGTGTTGGACATAGATTTTCCATCCTTATATATTTTTTAAACACACATTTATAATCAATCCACATACGCTAGAAAATTCACAGGTTTGCTAATATTAAAACTTACGCTATGTTATAATCATTATTAATTTATGTTGAATACACAGTACATGTATATAACATATAATGCATTCTTATAATCGTAGGAATAGTTTTGAGTGATACATACATCTATTTGGTTTCAGTATTGAAGGGAAACATATCCTATTTCTTTTTGAATTTGTCACATTCATGATTTCTTGCATATATAAAATTTTCACATTTATAGTAGTATATGATTTCGAATATAATTCCATGAAAGGATTGCAGTTCCTTTTCACACCCTTTTCTGTATGTATGACTTCTCACTATACACATTATTAGATTGAAAATATTATAATATTTGTAATTTCTTCCAAGTAAAACATCAGGTTTGTTAAGTGAGATGTCTAAGTTAAATTCCTTTATCTATGATACTAAGTTTTCCCATATTTTGCTTACATAGCTACATTCCCATAACAATTGTCTCAATGTTTCAGCATTGCATGTACACAACTCCCATTTTATATAATAAAGTATTAGTTGCAAGCATTTGGTGTACAATTCTATAGTGAAACCATCGTAACTGGATGTCATCAGTTATTTTAAAAAGATTTCATTTTGTTTTCCACCAAAGACCATTTACAGCAAGATTTAGCTCTTGTTTTCATTTTAATTCATATTTTGGTTTTTTCCCTTTCTGATCTATAAAGATATCGTAAAAATCTCTAAACTCTTGCTTGTTGTTTCTAATTATTTTGTCAAAACACGGGATAATAAGTTTGATTTCTAACAGAATATTCAACAATTTATATTTCAATTTATTTATGCTTTCTAATATTCCACAGAACTCTGTAAATGAAGTTTTATACTATATTGTTCACAGAAACGTTCATAATTCATTAATGTTCCATTACTGTGAAAAAAAGTCTGCAACACACTGTACTCCATTCACAAACCAATGTTCATGTTACACATATTTATTGACAGAAATAGAGTGATTGAACGGAATGGACTTTTATGACATCCTTACTTTATATCATTGTATTCGCACTCGTGAAAATATCAAAAAAAAAAAAAAAAAAAAAAAATCCCGACTCGTGAAATAAATTCAATATCCAACAAAACATTGAATATCATTTTATTTTATTCATTCTTATCATTCCTTCCTTTAGTGCAAAAAAGTATTTAGTAGGCTTTTCGCCTTGCTATTTCCACATAAAATTGCAGTTGCTTCTTAATATTCATATTTTCTTATTTCTTCTAGCTCTGTTTGAAGTTCATTAAGGAGGTCATAATATAGATGAAAGGAGAACATTATAGAAATAAGTCATTTGGTATGCTTAGCTCGGCATTTGTTCCTGGTACATGTAAGGATACAGTGTATTCAGATATTGTATCATTAATTAGTTATTTAATCTTTAATATGTTTTTTTTTTTGTCTTTTGATAACCAATTATTAAACCGCCAGAAGCCGTTTCCCCTCTGAAATCCATTGATTTTAAATTCAATGGTAACTATTAAGTGAACGGTTCTATAGCCCGAACTAATAGTTAGATTATCCACGACTGACAATAGTTCCTAAAAAAATGAGAATAAAAAACTTTGCTTGTTTGATAGGATTTCTTCAGCTCCATGTAAATTTCTTTGCTGTAGGAATTTTTACTCTCCATGGGTCAACAAGATTAAATTTAAATTACTGTCTATTCTTAAGAATATTTTCATTACATAATTAGAACGCTCTAATTGAAAATCTTGAACTCAGTTCCAATCTCCATATATAATAACAAACTCATTTTCATAGTCTTCAATCAATTTGCCAAAATTAGAGTAGAAATTTGGGTCATCCCTGTTTGACCCATAAATATTAACTAATGTTAGTTTGTATTTATTTTCAACAAAAATAACCCCGTGGGGATCCGGGTTGTTATAATAGATCCTCAGCACCCCTAGCTTGTCGTAAGAGGCGACTAACTGGGCTAGTTACAGGAATTATGTATAACTGTTCAACATAATTATGTCCACAAGGTATTGGAAGTAACTATAAGTTATTAAACTTTATACATAATATATAATATACAAAACGAGATAAACAATGATGATCTAATTACCATAGGGAACAAGTACTGATCACTCAACATGCTTGAATGGGCTCAATAAGTAACTTAAAAATTTGTTAAACTTTATGATAGTGAAATATAATCTTCAAAAATGATACATGATGATTAGCCAATTATCTTAGTTCTTTTTATCAACAATATTAGATTTCAACACTAAACAGAAGTGTTCCTGCGAGCTGTACATTATATATCATATAAAAAGTACAGTGTTTAGAGTTATACATGGACTTATATGTAATCATATCAATTTATATGCCATGAAACAAGAATTAATGTCTACAAAATAGTTTGTGCACCATGTGCATGGTAACTAATTATTGACTTCCCGACATATGAAAAAATTGTTCTCTGCATTATCACAAAAGATCGAAAACGTGTACTATATTGGCTGAGTATTGTACAGTAAACAGTCATGGTCGATAGCAACTCAGTTCTACCTCACCCTTGGCCCTGAATTGTAATATTTCATCATCCTTAGTCTCTAAAATCCGAGTTTTCACATTCTCCTGTCTTCTCTTTCTGTAGGCTTGTTGGGCCAACTCACTCATGTTTTTCTTTAGAACATTTAGTAAGTCATTTCTTATTGTCATGCCATATGGAAGCTTTGTTTTTCTTGCATGATGAAGAATTAGCTTAGGGTCAGATATCTTAACAACTTTTACAATGATGGCTTCTGGAGTCCCTCTCTTGTATTTGTTACAAGGGTTTTTCGGAATACAGTGAGCATTTTGGATGACAAGGCCTTCAGCTGAAATGTTCAAGCTTCCCCCAAGGCACCTATTTATCAATCCGACAGTATTTTCCTCATCTACTTTTGGAACACCATAGAAAAGAAGATTGTACTTTCGAGTCCTATTTTCCCAGAAAATCAAATGTTCCTGAAGTTCACTTATCTTGGACTCTAATGCATTGATTTTATTCTCTAAAAGTTCTACACTTTCAGTTTTCATTATCTAATTAAGTCCCGTAATTCTGATATCTTGGTCCTCAAAAACTATATGTACAATATCTTTCCTTACTTTCATTATGGACTCCTCTACTTTATTAACCTTTTCATATTCTTGTTCATCGAGGATTCAAGTTTAAGTTTCATAAACAATGATTTGAACTCACTCTTCTGTTTCTTGACTCCTGCGTTTCTTTATCTTGCTTGACTTGCTTATCTTGTCTAGATTTCCCCATAATTTTACAGACAGAATTTCCTGTCTAGACTTGCATCATCTTAGTTTTTAGATTTGTGACTGGTACTTTCCACATAGATATAGTCATTCCATTATCTCCTAGTTTTCTGTGAAATCTCAGCGTGTAATTTAAGCTTTAAAACTCATAATTAACCTCGCTTGTTTGCAAGAAAAAAAATCACGCCATTTCCAGAGTGTAGCACAACCGGAAGTCCTTCTTTCCGTCCATATTTGTTATGTGGACTGTGTACGCAAAATAATGTGATGTGATCATCTACATCTAGATGTATTCCATGGGTATAGCAAAACGTCTACAGGTCTTGTACCTAATACGATTATTTCGGAACTAACAGGATTACAGTGATTTACAACTCAATACAATCGTCTCTGTCTCACTCCATAGGGCCTCTAAATGTCTGGTACTCTCAATTTGTAACAGTGAAAGACTTGTCTCCCTTTACAGGGTACCCAATTTCGGCGATAAAAAAAACTTGAATAAAAGCGACTTGTCAAAAACGTATCTAGATTGTTACCGAATCTCCTCTCCGCGTACTCCCTGGAACACCTAAGAAACAACACCTATTAATTTTATTCGAAATTAGCTTGGACACTGTACATTCCATTATTTCACGTGTACACAAACGATATTTACAATGAAATGTACAACCATCATGTAGAATAATTTGAAATTGAGAAACTAACCTTAGTTCGAAAATACTTGTGTCAATTTGTGTCAACATCAAATAAGGCAGATACCTGGGATGAAATTTATACAAGAGGCCTACGGACCGCATCGCTCACCTGAGTGACCTTGACCCATATTTAAAGATTTTCCCTATGTGTATTCGCATGTATAACTTTGATCCCCTATTGTGGCCCCACTTTTATATGACCCCCACCCTGTTTTTGTATTTTTGTAATTATCTCCCCATTGAAGGAAACATGACCCTTTATCTGCTCAATCTTGAATCCCCTTCACCCAAGGATTATTTGTACCACGTTTGACTGAAATTGACCTTCTGGTTCTGGGGAAGTTTTTAAAAATTTGTCAGTGTATTTTTGCCTTTTCGCTATTATCTCCCCTTGGAGAGGGGCATTGCCCTTTATTTTGACAAACTTGAATTACCTTGACCAAAGGATGATTTGTGCGAAGTTTGGTATATATTGGCCATCTGGAGAAGTCGAAAATGTGAAACGTTTACATACAGACGGACGGACAGACAACGGGTGATCAGAAGGACTCACTTGAACTTTCAGCTCAGGTGAAAAATCAATGTAATAATCCATAGCTAATATCATCCTTCATTAAAAACAAATTGATTATCATTTTCTAGCGTATGGAATACGAAAAACGTTAACCGTAATCAAATACTTCTTAGAAGACTTCATGTTGTGAAAGTAATGCATGCAATATTTTGTACTCTTACTTATTGAGTTTGTTCATAAATAATGCATACCAAGATATACTATAAATTTGTAAAATGTTTGAGTTAGATCAGTTAACAACCGTAATGTTATACATATTGTTAATCGTTGCTATCTCCATCTAATCTTCTTATCCCGCAAGGCACACGAACTCGTCATCCCAACCCATCCGGCCTCAAACACATCCATGATTACAAAGACACCTATAAATACTCTTTTTTCCCCACACCATCACTCAATGGAACAGGCTCCCTCCAAACATCACAACATCACCATCAGTCAGTACATTCAAAGAACATGTAAGTATCCCTGTTCTTCAATCCATATTCTTTAATTCCAATGTACTATGTAAATAGTATTAAAAACTCTTTCCTTCTTCTAAGCATTTGATGTTAAATTTTGTTTTTCTTTTTGCTCTCAATTTTTTCCCTTCCTTTTGTATTTCAGTTATTCATCTATCCATGTTGCACAGTACAAGGCACATAGTATTCAATTTTGACTGGGTGCCTCTACCGATCAGAAGAATTCTGATATCGAAAAAACAAGCAAACCTTACAGTGTCTAAACCATCTTCGTGATGCTCCACAAACGGAAACGCCAGGGAGCGCATCCTGTTGTTAGCGATGATGTGCCTAAACCGGCAACCCCCCCCCCCAAAAAAACCCCCCAAAACAACAACAACAAAAAACAAACAAACAAACAAAAAGACAAAAAAAACAAAACAAAAAAACAAACAAAAAAACCCCCCAAAAAACCCCAAAAAAAACAAAAACAAAAAATAATAATAATAAAAAAAACCCACCTCTTTTTGTTTTCATAATTTACACACTAGAAAGTTAAAGTTACCAGTTGATTAAATGATGAAATTGTAAGAATTGTTTATTATCGTATGACAAATTACAGTCATACATATGCATTTCATTCTATTCGCTTTAACACAGTTCGCTGACAAAAGACAAATTGATGCATAGAGATATAACAAAATACGACAATATCCACAGAGGTTAAGCCCATTTTGACCCTAAACTTTTCATAACTATATCTGAGGAATGGGCGTACTTGTAACCATTGTGGCAATATCTATTTTGAATACAAGCTGCATATATTCTCGTAAATTCCATTTCCCTTTTTTCAGCTTTATTCATGAAATCTTGTATCGTAATATCAATGTAGGCGATTTTAGTGAAAGAAACCCGAAAAATGACTTTTTGCCATGTTTGAGAATCTGTTTTGTTGTCATAACAATTGAAATATAACATTACATTATGGAATATAACACTTTGGAATTTTATTTTTCATGATATATTGGGGTCCCTATTTATAAATACCTTTAATTTCGGTGTAAAAAATATCCTGGTTTAAGTAAAATCTATGGCTGTTTAAGGCCAAAACGTCATGGTGATAAAATGTACATTTACTGTGCAACAGGTGTGTATATACCATTAATGCACAATATGGGTTGTTTCGTTTATGTAAGGTTGAATTTCTTGGCAAAATTTCCTTCTCCATCCTTGATGTATGCATGCATAAAACTTTATAATGTTCTATGTCAATTAATTTTTTTCAGATTTCAACGAAAATAATATATTTCATTAATTTTTATTTGCATATATGGGTTTAAAATCCATTTGAAATAAAATTATTATTTTTGAAAATGTTTCCTTTTGGTTTTTTCTCTCTTTCTCAACACAACTGATCTTTATTCGGTCTAAGTCGCAAACAAACGCAAAATGTAAGAATACGGTGTTTCGTAACATTGTTCAAAACTTTTAAGAAATTTCGATACCATAAAATGTATTTTGATATTTTATACGTTTGAAATCAAATGCTACTTATACAGAACATTTGCGAGATCAAGATGGTCGTCTCGATAAGACATTATACAAGTAAGAAGTCGAGACCGTGGTCTTTCAATATGAAGTGGCTTTAAGCTCAGTTTTAAGATATTATTTCAAATCAAACTAAATTCATATTTGCATAAGAAGTCTTTCAAAACGAGTTCACGCCTATAAGTAGTTTGATCAAACACTGCAATATTCACATTTAGTTTTATATATATATATATATATATATATATATATATATATATATATATATATTTCAATTTTTTAAATGTAGTATGCACCGACATATGAATATATTATCAAAGACAGCATTGAATGATTGGTTCAGCAATTCCAACACATAATATATTGATACTTGAGGTGATGCACATCGGTTGAGCGTTTTACAAATTATTTGGCAGATAATGACCACAGTGGTAAAAACCCCAACTTGAACATATATAAAAACATAGCAACTGTGGGGTCTCCGTTCAACAGGGCTCACCCCAACAATTTTTTTGTGTCGTCCATAATAGCAAGTAACATGCCGGGTGAATCAGATTCAGCTACCGATTAGATGAATTTCGCCATGTAGGCAAGCTGATGAATTTTTATAAATAGAAAATTTTATGTGATTGTCCACCGCCATATGGTGGGGGGGGGGGGGGGGGGGGCATCAAATAATAGACCACTGTATCACTGCCTGACATCCTTCTCCCATATGATAATCACATACAAGGGTATTCTTTACTTTAACCTCACCCGCAAAATACTCATTGCCCCTGATATGTTGTTTAGTAAAATATGATTTCAGAAATCAGATAAATGAGTCCCATCTGAATTTAAGAAGTTAAAAGTAGTACAGGTTAACTATGAACTGAGGATGGATAATCCCCCCCCCTTCCCGCAACCAATTACCGGTTTAGCTGCCCAATTATTCAGTCTATCTCTCTGTTGTCTGTTCCATGCCTCTATCATTATTGCAGTGTCTCGAGGAAATAAGGAGATGAGATAAGGAAACCAGCGTATTATCAAGGAAGAAAGTATTTGCATGTCCCACTTGATTCGATCCAACAATCTCGAAACTTTAATTTGGCTTAAATCATTGGCCCCACAATGAATAAGTAAAAATTGAGGGTAATCTTCTAGGGTACATGTAGCTAAGTATCTAACATTTCGGATCAAGTCGGTGAATTTTACCCATACCCTTGCCACCAAACAAGATCAAGGTTCTGTACCCTTGGTACAATTCGTGCTGCTATGGCTGCCCTTTTTATAATTGACGAAACGGCTATCCACACCTTATAGTGCGAAGTTGTGGGATTGATTGATTATCTATTGTTTAACGTCCCTCTCGAGAACCTTTCACTCATATGGGGACGTCACCATTGCTGATGAAGGGCTGTAAAATTTAGACCTATGCTCGGCACTTATGGCCTTTGAAAAGGGAGGGATATTTAACGTGCCACACCTGTTGTGACATGGGGGCCTCGGTTTATGCGGTCTCATCCGAAGGACTGCCCCATTCATTCGCCTCTTACGACAAAGAAGGGGTACTGAGAATCTATTCTAACCCGGATCCCCACAGGACTCAAGTTATGGGATACCTGTAATATGCATTAACAACATCTAACATGCCGTAAATTTCACATGAGTAGATAATTAACATAAAAGAGATGTTTACGTAAAAGGCAATCTAATACAACTTTGAAACCCAGTATTCTTCCATCTCCCAGCTAATTTGATTTAACCCCTTATCTCCTTCAACTGTCGCAGCCTCTATATTCTATAAGAATAAGCCTTGTAATACCTGCTATCTTGCTATCTTGTAAGCGGTTTCTCTTCAAAATGACAAACCATAGGTCCATACAATTTGGTCTCACGTGCTTAAAATTAATCATGGCCCGAGCTAGGCAAATAACTGAACCATGATAATTCAATGTGACTGTGACCCCCTTTCCCAGCTGATCAATTTTTGAATACTCTAGACTCACAAATCATTTGAATATTTTGAATAGTCCTATCATCTACTCCCAAAGTGAAGTGCAGGCTGTTGTCTATGGATAAAGCAAATTCTCCAATCCTCAAAAAATCAAAAATGGCTAAAATATAACCTGCTGTATATAACTTTGCCTCAAAGAAACTGGAACACATAGTACTTTGGTCTGTTTTGGAGAAGGCTTATATAGGCTGCTAGCCTGCTGCCTTATCCTTTTATGTTGCAGGCATAATAAAATACTGTAAAAAAAAAAAAAACAAAACAAAACAAAAAAAACAAAAACAAAAACAAACAAACCAAAAAAAAACAAAAACAAAAAAACAAAACAAAACAACCCCCCCCCCCAAAAAAAAATAAAAAATAAAAAAAGATAAAAAAAAAACAAACCAAAAAACAAACTTATTGATCCTATCAACTTTGACCGGTAATGATTCATTTCTTCAACTTACCTTTTGATCTATCTACTAGCATAACTAACATTTTCAACTCCTGCACTTTGTCTCTGGCAATCTTGATAGTCTTGTGTACAGTGTCTATTTCTAATACCAGAAACACTAAACAAATAACTGGCCCCTGAGTTGTGTCTACTGCTAATGGAAACCCAAAATCCTTGTTGACTTCTTGAAATGATGTCATTAATTAGACAATCCTCTGACCCTCTCTTACCCGTAAAAATAAAATTTTCCAAGTGGTGTTCCTCCGTACGTCAAACAGACTTTTCTGTAACCACCAAGAGGAGAAAGGTTGAACATTTTTCAAAAGTTTAACAGGAAATAGATAAAGTCCCCAGAATATACTGGAAGTTGGTTGGTTGTATGTTGCTTAACGTCCCACTCGGGAATTTTTCACTTACTTGGAGACATCACCATTGCCGGTGAAAGGCTGCAAAATGTAGGCCTATGCTCAGCGCTTACGACCTTCGGGCAGTGAGATATCTTTATCCTGCAACACTTGCTGTGACACAGGGACTCGGGTTTTGCGGTCTCATCCAAAAAAACCCGCCCCATTTAGTCGCCTCTTACGACAAGTAATCGGTACTGAGGACGTATTCTAACCCGAATCCCCACAGGCATATATTGGAAGTAATCTAAATGCACTTTTGATATCAACTTTACCTTACTACTTGACTTATGGACCTGTCTTTTTTGTGAAATGTCCATATTAGGCATTGGTGGATTTATAAAAGGCCTCGTTTCCTTCCCTCTTGTATTTTCGAAGAATGTTTTCATGCAAATGATTTGGAACCCCAACTTTTCTGATGAACTACATATCCGTGGACCTGTATAATTCAACGTTCATCCATAAGTAAATACTTGAAATATTTCGTTTGCTACCTGCCTAATAGACATTTCATCCGGTGTTGTTTTTACATACCAGACAAAGCTTCTATAGTTAAAATGTCGTCTACAATGTTTACGTCAGTGGAAGAATAAGAATTACAAGAGTTTTTGAGAACCCCCCCCCCCCATAAAGATATGTGAGGCAGTAGCAAAGCTGGATTTACCAGATGACCCCGACATGTGTTCCGATCACCCACTATCGATAAGTGATATTCTTAGCGAGTTTTCTGTTCAACTTGAAGATCCCTTCAAGATCCAGGGACTGTCGAATGATCTCACAAAGTCACCAACTTTTTCGCTCTACGGGGTTTTTAATTATTTGTTATATAAAGCAGCAAACTGACCAGAGGAAATTGAAAGCATACAAATCTTAGATTACAGACTTTTTTCGATGGTTTTTCGAAAGAACTTGAGGATCCTCATATTTACATCATTAAGTACTGTGTGAAGCTAACGTAGAAGGATAAGACTTACCTAAATAAAATAGCTTATGATGTTTGGGTTCTCATGAGTAAAACTGGAAATGTAAAATGGGCTTATTGCACACGCATTGGTTAAGTACATTGCTGTTACATAGGCTTCGATAAAAGATATCGAATTAATGTACCTAGTCAGTTTTTATTACACAATGCTTGATGTTGATTACTAACTGATTGTAGACAGCTGGTTGATGCTCAAGACAGTCAAATCCTTAACCTGATTATTTAAGATTTACACGCACACACACACACACACACACACACACACACACACACAGTTTGAGAGTTTAATTCTGTAATTATATGGCTAGGAATTACATTGCTGCTTTGGTCAATAAACAATTTCCAGAACACAGCTATTGCTGAACTTGTAAATTAATATTTTCAGACAAAATAAAACTCACTATTTTTGTAGACCTGATGGAGGATGTCGCCATATTGGAGCAATCCTGTACGAAATTGAAGTTTTTGGTGTCAAGTCAGTCACAGATCGAGACAATTTATGAGTAAAACGGTCACGACACCATGATTGCCCAGGACCTATAAAGCAACTTAAGATATTGAAAGGAAGGTATTTAAAAATAATAAGCAACATTTCATGATTTTTATAGAATGTTTTGATCATGCACAATTTCAGTATGTTTTTGTGTCATGTTTTACGTTTTTTAAGAGAAATCCCATTGTTAATTAAATGAATATTTGACACGGAGGATTCACAATTATAGGTTTATTATTTCGTCTATTCCTGGTGTCAGATTTGAATGCATTTATGTTCTCTTTTAACATATCATACCACCACTGATAACCAGTTAAAAAAGGTATTGATTTAGAAATAACATTGATGTACCTACAGCTGTTTGCCAAAGATTAATTTTCCATATAGAGCAAATTATTTCAGTACTGACACTGATTTCGACTACAGGTGTGCACAATCTTGACCCTCAGGAATGGAAATCGGTGAAATAGCCAGGGGTCCTCGAGAGGTACCTATTTTCTATAATTACGAATTTATTTTTGCAGTGTTTTTCCTGTATTGTATTTTACTGATTTGTAGTTGTAAGGAAAATTGAGTAAAACGCTGACAATATGCTGCTCTTCAAAATTGTATTCTAGCAGAAGAGAGTTAATTAATTGCAATTTAGGTATCAATTAATGAAATATGTCATTGAAATGCTTAAAGTTTATTTATATTTGAAAGTCATTGTTGTATTGTTTCCATATATGTTATGTTATTAAGACTTTATTTAAAAAATTTTTTTTTTCCAGATATCCCCAAATATACAAGCCCTAGGTATTCTGGAGGCACAGAAACCAGTGCAGAATGACAAAGTTGGTGACTATGATCAACCAGATATAGATATTGTGACAAATTGCAGACCCTAATTGGGTTTAACCTAGTTTCCAAATGTTTGATTTGGAGCCGACAATTGAGGATGTCTTGGGGGTGGGAATGTAAACTGGCCTTTTGAGGCTTCAGTTGGGTGTTTGGCTGAACCCCTGGACGGAAATTCTGTTGGGGGCTGAAGTAAGAAGCTTGGCTGTTAACTTCATTAATCTCGAGATGGCAGTTTACTATGGCATGATTCTGCCTACACTTGATACCTTTGTGGGAATTTAAGTATCCTTCCTAGCACAAAATCCTTGAATTGATTGATTGATCGGGGTTTTACGCCGTTTTAGCAGTATTTCAGTCAGGGGAAAATCCTTGGTAGTTAAATGCATAACATTTGTTTCCACTTTGGGTTACCGCTAGAGAATGCTCCGACTCCTAACCATGTTTATTATCCATAATTCCGTGTCAACAACCGACCATGGCTTGCTAGGATCCATTTGTCGGAACTGTTCATCGTAAGAGTTTCCACCCAGGGGATTTACTAGCCTTAGCCTGTATATCATGCATGTATTTTAACACGTCCTGATATTTGCACATATGCTCATAAAATGCCTCCATATGAGTGTAAAATTCTCAAGCGGGACGTACAACAATATATAACAATCCAACATAAATCAAAAAGACATCTGTCCACTTTTCAATGGAATTGATTGGGCTTGCTCTGGATCTTACATGTACCACCATTCGCTTCTATCACTTGCCGGGTCTTCAGTTATTTGAAAGTTTGATAGAAACGACAGTTATTTTCCCTCAACGATTTTGTTGTCTAATGACTTGGTTTACATTATGACCTAATGCAACTTGTGTGGTGTTAAATGGCATTATTGTAACACCCCTTCCAGGGCCCATAAATTTGTCTGTACATTGGAAGGTACAGAGTTTGCTGCCGAAATACATGGCCTATCGTCAATCAGTTCCTGTACCGGAGCCTTTTGGAGAACAGGTAGTTCTGTCTAGCCCCCTCCTGCAGGTCTTCCCTGGTGACCCTCTGACCTCTACGTCGTCTCCTCCTAACTAGCATCGTCACAAACCACGCCTTTTGTCTCCGACCGATCACACTACGTGATAACCGTGGTTGTATGATTAAGAAAATCCTTGACGTTATGAATATTTATGTTCATATATCAACCAGTCGGGAGCTTCTAATTTTTTTTATGGAATAAAAAATCGGAGATCATTGTGTGATTCGTAGTGGAATAATCCGAGGATTGCCGATTGGGAAAAACTGACACAGTAAGTTTATCTCTACGGAATTTGCAAGCATTGTCTCCGTTGTTAAGGCGGATTTTATTTGATATATAGCTATATACTTTATTGTCTTCTAAAAGAGTGATATGTAAACCTTTTTGTCGGTTATTATTTATAAACAAACAAAACAAATGTGGGTGCAGCCATTAAAGTATTGAAAACTGTGATTGGTGAATAAATGATAGTGTCATTTCATAAATATTCATGAAAATCAAGGGTTTCGCTGATCATACAGTCACGGTTTGAGGTAGGGTAGGTACACCCAGACCCAGAAAGCACGACTAGCGACGATGTCTAACTGGCGACATGCTTACACAACTTGAGTCAAACTACAGATGCATTTTGTTTTGAAAATCTAGACAATCACCATCATTTTTACCGTAAAGGAAGTTTAGCAAAAATTTACTCCATATTAACGAAGATTATTTAAAATTTCTCCGTTCTAAAATTTTAACCGACTTTCTCGAATGCTGCAGAATGGAAAAGGGAAGTGATGCTGCGATAAAGTTAGAATAATGCCTACTTAAGTCCGGATTAGAATTCCGGATTATACAACTCCTGGCATTGATGCCTAAATCAACACATAATAATCAAATAACACTCCCCTACTTCAATGTCATGCTGGCCGTAGAAGAGGGTGAGAGCTTAGATAGCGACAAATATTTACAGGCAACCTGAAATACCTTTATAATTGATCAGTAATTCACATTGACATTTGTACTCCGGTGACCCATTTGAGAGTTACATGTCGGTGTGGAGGCGATGCCTCCAACCTTGTTTTGCATGTTGTAAAGTTAATAAAACAAAAGATTATTATTTCTCTCATAACGTTGAAAGACTTCTTTAATTCTTTGAGTTTGCTGATACAGTATAAAGTATAAAAACTAATTGCACATTTAGGAAAAGGATATATGGAAATTGTGAATTTTACAACCCCAGGGTTTTGACACGTTTGAGTTCGGATGTAATTACCTGTAAATCCAGCTATAAACCCCCTTCCTTTCCCGTCTTAAATTTGTCTGAAGCATTCCAACGTTCCTGGATTTAACAAAGCATTCATACTTTTATGGGGAATATGCAAACGTCGGGATGATCCAGACAATATGTGTAATAGTTTACTGAACTCAAAATGAAGATTACTGATACTGGGATAATGACGCTGATTGGCTAGTTCAGTAGGGTAATCGCTACGTCCATGAAAACTACTTTGGAACGATAGACAGTTTAAGCACACATTTTCCATTGAAAGAGGGGCTTCCGTGGCCGAGTGGTTAGAGCATCGGGCTCAAAATCACAAAGCCTCTCACCTCTGTCGGCGCGTGTTCGAATCTCGGCCGCGGCGTTATGTGAGCAAGTTTGCCAGTTTACTTGCGGAAGGTCGGTGGTCTCTTCCCAGGTACATTGTATTTGGGTTCTCTCCTCCACCAACAAAAACTGGACGCCACCAGATAACTGAAAAATTGTTGAGTGTGGCGGAAAGCAATAAATAATCAATCAATCAATCCATTGAAAGAAAAACAAAATCAGTGTTTAGAACATATTTCTTATGGAAAAAAGTATTATTTTCCAATAAATGTACTGATTAATCAATAGATTACCATAAAAAGTTGTTTCTTTAAAAAAATTTAAAATATTCACATCTAGTGATCAGTCATTCAAATATTGACCTTCTAAAATAACACTCCGATTGTACACACAAGCACTCTGAAGTTGATTTTAAAAAGATGTTGATCATCATCATTAACAATATCTTGGTAGTCTTTGGTATTCAGGTCTTCTAACAGTATGTTGGAATTCCCATGTGCACGAATTGTGCTTCTTTATTAGCTGGCCTGTTTTTATATTCTTACGAGACAGAATTTAATATAGAACTTCTATATGAGAAGAAAAAAAATCCCTGAAATATCGACATTTTATCTATTAACAATAATTATTTTCATTCATATGTCCATTCGATATATCCCAATGAATATAAAATAACAAACACAACATCTGCTTCATACTTAGAAATTTTATTGAAGATAGATGTTAATGGCAAACTAACAAACAACTCAACTTCATGACGAAAGGGATGACTTCAGCTTCTCTATCGTCACCTTCACATACTTATAAAACAATATTCCATTATTACCTGCATATGGTGTTTATGTCTCTCAACTGATGCAATACGTAAGAGCTTGTTCTGCATATGATCAGTTTTTAAATCGAAGATGTCACAGGGGTTTCAACAGTCTCGTTCAAAGTCAGCATTTCGCAAATTCTACGGCCCTAATAATGATGCAATTTATCAATACATCCTGTCATTGGGTGAAATACTGTCTGATGAATTTCATACCAATTGTTAAACCGTTCTATATACACTGATTATGACTAAGGATTACTCCGTTTACCTGATCAAGATATAGAACTCATGGCGGGTGTGACCGGTTTACAGGGGATGTTTACTCTTCCTTGTCATCTGGACCGGTCGCAAGTAGCTCAGTGATAAAGCGTTCGCATCGTAACCGGGAGGTCGTGAGTTCAAGCCCCGCTCATTTCAATCATAGGTAGTGATTGGTCGTTCGCCAAAAGCTCGGCATTTGGAAGTGAGAATCACGGGTCTTTCGGATAGACCTTAAAAAAGAAGGTTCCATGTTGCAGCAGGCGTTGACACGTTAAAGAACCCTCACTGTTACGGCCCTGCCGTATAGGCTTATATTTGTGATACGTCACAGTATCACAAAAATTCTCAACGGGACGTAAAACAATCAATCAATCCTAGGCACCTGATCTGAACTCTGGTATGTTCAGAGATCCTTGTTTACCTCACTCTTAACTACATATTCTTCATTGGAGTTATGAGATTGATCATTGTTCGTTATCGTTACCTCTTCAAAGCATTTTATCGATGCTAGTGACAGCGACAGTATTTTCCTCCCGAAACAACGAAGAAAAAAGAAAACGTTTGAAATTCATTTCAGTGTTTTCAAAAAGGCTTTTAAAGCAGGACCAATATATATTTTTTATTATACTACTACTTGTGTAGATTTTCTATACTTATTTCTAGATTTTATACATATATCCATGTTTATTCCCCTTGTCATCGTCGATGAAATTGAAAAAATTTGTACGGTCCTCTAATAAAGTCATCAAACGACCAGTCACATCGCCCGGTATGACATCTAGTGGCCAGACAAATTATTAGGTACGACCCTACTGACCATGCGCTTCACCGATTATGACCTCTGCTGACCAGGCGCATCGCCACCTGTGACATCAGTGACCAAACACATCGTTGGGTATGACATATACTTACAAAGAGTATCGCCGGTTATAATATTAACTTACCCAACACATCGCCGGGTTTATTGCACTCAAACTTTTCACCATGCGAGCTCCTCTGTAGATTAAAAGTTACACTATGACGTCATGTAGGCAACGTTAAACATAATGGCAAAGTCATAACTGTGACATCAGAAATCCTAAAGTGGTATAAAGGATTTTTAAAAATATAGAAATATCAATTAATCAACAATTTAGTGTATAAGTTTTAAGCGCCTCTTATTAATGTACATGAAATTGCCTTTACCGCACGAATCAAAATGTCCGCTACACGGTGTGTTTCTTAATGTGGCATCTCTGATTTGTTGCTTATGCACACGAACACGATCGGCCTATTTGGTTCTTGTTTGTTCTACGTAGCTTTCTCCACATGCAGAGTACGTCATATAATAATTAGATTTTTATACTTACACGTCATAGCTTTATTTACATTAAAGTTCATTCCGTTTTTGAAAGTACGGAGTGGCTGGCTGCTACGGCCCTGAGCGCTAAGCATAAGTCTACATTTGTGGTGCTTCACCTACAACTGGTGAGTCTCAATATAAGTGAAAAATTGAAAAATTCTCATGGGGTATAAAACAAACAATCAATCAATAAGTACTCTACATTAATCTTGCATAATTAATTGTGATGATCATTTTGTGTCGATTACAGTTTCAGCACGTGCGAACTTAGTGATTTCTATAAGGACATTAATTTGTTTGCTCTGACAGATTATGAATACTGGTCATCGACGTACTTACGATATTTTGAATAATAAGATGCAGTGTTGGATTTTCGAATGTAGGAGCAAAGTTCGCTAAATCTATTTTCTTTCGTAGAATATGTAAAATACACATAAAACACATTCGTCACATGACATTGTGTTTGACTTATCGATGAAAAACCAACATTAAGGTCAGCAATCCTCCATTAGGTAGGCCACGATTGCCACCTAAAACCGTCATACACCTGTTAGGTGACAGATTTACACTTTAATTAACTCTAATTAGCAAAACAAAAATGACTCCTCTCGTGTAATGACTTTATTTTTGTCATGCTTCTAAATAAATTATGACTTAAGAATTGAAATATGTCATTTAGATTGTATATAATCGGACTCCTTGTATTTACTTAGGGTTTGCATTGACCACAACATACTTCTAATGCAGATAAGGGATTTATTGTGTTAGCAAAAATGACAATTTTGCACTTAAAAGTCCTTTATTATCAGTAACTTATTTCACATAGGATCAGTAAAACTATGCGAAAAGGAGCTCTAGTGTAGCAAAATCTGAATATGGATTAAATTCCAGAGGAAGAAAAAAAGAGTATCGCTAAGCGGTGTGGCCGGTCTCTTTGGGATGCTTACTCCTCCTAGGCACCTGATCCCACCTCTGGTGAGTCCATGGGTCCGTGATTGCCAAACTCTCAATTTTGTATTCCTTATGGGAGTTATGAGATTGGTCACTGATCATTACCTTCACCTTATAATATATATAATCCAGAAATAAGTATAGAAAAATACACACAAGTAGTAGTAGATAAAAATATCACAAAGCTGATTGAGTATACTCAACTTGTTTCTTCTTAAGAAGTAAAGAGTACATTTTTTGTATCACAGAAATGAAAGAATGAGATTTTATAGACACAGGTGAATAATAAACATTGTACTATGCATTAAAAGGTCTATGGTTTGTGACAACTACAGCAAGTTATTTGCATGAGCTGTAAACTGCGATGTATCGATGTTTTAAGATATTTCCTGTTGACAAAAATCCTGTAGATTTCAAAACGTAAAATAATAAACAAAACCTCAAGATTTACGTATGCTAACATTCAGTTGTACGGTAACACACACACACACAATATATATATATATATATATATATATATATATATATATATATATATATATATATAGATAGATAGATAGATAGATAGATAGATAGAGAATCAGAGTCATCAAACCGGTCGCGGTAGCTCAGTGGTTAGAGCATTCGCTTCGTAACCGGGAGGTCGTGAGTTCGAGCCCTGCTCGTGCCATGACCGCGTCAAACCTAAGACGTAAAAATAGGTAGTGATTGTCCCTTCGCCAAACGCTCGGCATTTAGAAGGGAGAATCACGGATCTTCCGGATAGGACCTTAAAAAACGGAGGTCCCGTGTCACGGTAGGCGTTGACGCGTTAAAGAATCCTCACTGCTACGGCCCTGAACCCGGTTACGAAGCGAACGCTCTAACCACTGAGCTACCGCGACCGGTGACCTACAACTGGTGACGTCTCGATAAAAAAAATTCTCAACTGACTTAAGACAATCAACAAACAACAACCTCTTCTCTACCGTACCGGTCAATTTGACCGGTGGCGCGTAAAAACAGGACAACGCAAAAGGGGCGCCTTTAAATCTTTGAAACCACGACCATAAGACATATGAGTTATATATCATATTTTACAGAATCTCTTGTAGTTTTTAATCATGTAAAAATCAATAATGTAAATAGAGACATATAAGAGATTTTGGCATTTGAAATGAAAGGTGCTGTCGTGAAAATATGACGTTATGCATTGCCGCAAGCCATTTTTGCCTTCGGTGTTGCTTTATTCAATTTTATTTTTAATGCAATATATCGTATACCTTAGGAAAGCATACTGTCCACACTTTTAGTGTATATGAAAATTATTTTAATTCCTTTACATGATTGTAAGAAAATAGAAAGTTTCTACACATGTACATATTCTAACGCTGTAACTTCTCAATGTTTAGACAGTTCGGCATTTTACATATATTTGTATATGGAAATAGGGAAAAGTAAATTCATTCTATAAAAGTAGAGAAAATTTACTTTTCAATGAGTGTTTATTTAGGTTCTAATTATACGTAGTTATTGTATTACGAGAAAATGAAATCAGATACATGCTGTGTGGTTTTCCTAGAATTGCGAGAAAATAACGTCGTTGAACCCGAATGCCACGCGTCGCACAAAAATAGTATTTTACCATTTATGTTGGTTAATTAAATGTGTGTTGCTATACACTAAAACAGTATTTACGTGTGTAACATAATTGCAAATATATATAATTATTATTTATTCATAACAGAGAGCTGTACATACGAACCATTCGATTTATAAATATAAAACAACTGTTACACGTTTCAAGTAGGCTACAGCTAGGTCTATGTAGTTTTTAAAAATGTTATACGTAACCCTAATTTGAAGGATATCCTTTCATTTGGATTTAGATATATAACATTTCTATTTCGAACAAACATTTTTCATTTGTTAAAAAAAAAAATACATGTTTATTTATGTAATCCGGATCCGGGGTTTTCTGACGGTTCACAAGCAAACACGTGTTTCCGTTTCACTGAAAACAACAACACAGCGATCTTACACAGTATCAACATTTTTCCACGCGTTAGTTACTTAGTATGGACAGCGATATGATATCATCAGATGAAGAAGATGCCCTGGATCTCCTGTTGCAAGATATAATTGATGATGATCCGAGTGGTCCTGTCTTCAATGTAAACGACATGTAAGTTTATTAGGCTGAGTGACAGCTTGGGGCCATGAGGGGGAAAAGAGCGCGAAAATTTGTTTGTACCTCTCTCTTTTGATGGAAATTTACGGTTTATGTTGTAATTTGTAGTTTCATATATGATATCACATCAATATATGACATAAAATTCAAAATATAAACCGATTTAGGCGATTACACCAAATTCTCTGCCCCCGGCGTGGCATTCACTGTGTTGCTCATTATAAGTCAACGTGCGTTGTTAAAAGGTTTATCGCCTAGAACATTTGTCTTGTTTAAAAAAAAGATGCAAGCATGCTTAAGAATTGTTACAAAAACACATTATTTTATCGATGTAATTATTTACATCGTTTGAGCTCTGGTTAATATACATTAGGGGAAAAGGGGGGGGGGTCTTGCAGTTGCATACATGCACTAAACATTATAATCATAATGGTAATTTTATATGGTGTTGTTAGATACTGGTATATAATTTATTATGCAAGACTCACTGGCGGATTTAGCGAGTTGGAGGGGGATTGGTTGGGCTGCACCCCCCTAACTTCATTTCCTGGATCCACCCCTGTCTATAATTGCAAATTGAATTCTGCGAGAACCTTCAGGCATCCTTATATAAATCATGACTGCTCAGTTGCAATGCCAGTATATGTATATATATTTATATCAATCTTTTAACAGGGATTTGGCATCTCAGTCTACACTGGGAAGTTCCCAGTTATCCTCTGGAAGTCAGGATCCACTTGCAAATCCAGATTTACATTGGAAGGATGGTGATGTGGAAGACACAGGGGCCCCGGATCCAAGGACTGCAGCATTTCACCCAGAGCGACAGCCAGGCGTGCAGTTGGGATGACTCTTGAGGTTGGTAGTGCTCTCGCTTAGCACCCAGGTGCTCATGAGTTCACAGGGATTTTTCAAGGCTGTTGTTGGGTTCGATTGTCGGACCCATTCCCAACGCGAAAATGGTCTGAATTTTCCCAAAATATGAACAAATTTTCCCAATTTTAAACTTATATGGAACAAATTGACAAAAGTCTTGCCAAGTATTTTGATTTTTCAATAAGGGTCTTAGGGAATGATGGCAAAGATGCTAAATTTAATATTTGCATTTTTTTTTTCCAGATATGGGGCTAAAACTTTCCGATCACCTATAGATTTTTTGAAGCTTTTTCTGACGGAAGCTCTGGTGTTCTCAATTTGTGTTGCCACCAATCATTATGCTGATACGGCCATTGCTAGAGGAGATAGAATGTCTTATTCTTCCCACGGAAGTTGGCAGCCTCTTAGTGAAGAGGAGCTGTATAGGTATCAGTAGATCTGAAATATTTCCATTTTTAGATGAATTCAACATCATGTTTTCTTTGACTATTAATTATACTATATAGTAATTTTAATATATATCTGATGTAAAGTTCAAAGAGTAATTGCAGAATCTTAGACTAGTAATGAATTAAATACTGTACAAGATAATGATTGCAATCCAATGAGACTAAAATTATTGTGGCTGTACATTTAAGCTTGCCATAAGGATGGCAATTGTTTGGCCCATACTCTGCACTTCATGCCTTTGAGCAGAGAGTGATCTCCTGAGTATATTGTGTCACACTTATTGTGATGCAGGGCGTCGACATTTGCAAATTGTCCCTTTAATTTGGCCTGTTAATATGACAAGCAAGGGGCATTAGGTATCAATGACCTATTGAGTATTTTGACCCTGATTTCCATAAGAACCTTTAATTTTCCTATTTTCTTTATGTTCTAGGTTTTTGGGCATCATCCTATACATGTCTGTCGTGAAGTTCCAATCTATTGATAGATATTGGTCAACGCATGCTCTCTATCGGAACAACCCAGTACCAGGGATTATGTCAAGAAATAGATTCCAGGCCATTTTGTCCTTCCTACAAGTAACCCCACCAGCTGATATCAACAAAGGTTTTTACTTTTGTCAAATTTCACATTTTTTTTAATAAGATGTTTAACTACTGAAACTGCATGTGACGGAATTATGTGAATAGCTGGACATTTCCATGTATCCTATAGCAGTAAATTTATCAGTCTCCAAGGGCACATCTTTTATGTTCATGTATATGATTAATTGCGTATAGTGTTTGCTATGTCTTTTTGTCTGTCTATGATCAAAAGAAAAACTTTCAATGGCAAGAGCTTGTGGATGAGTAATACCTCAAATTTTACATGTTTATGTTTTTGGCAAAATCTTTACAACGATATCCTTTTGTTTAAAAAGCAAAGTTTTCTTTTTATCAGCTGAGAAGTTAACTCGCATCCAGTCCTTGGTTGATCATGTTCGAGAGAAATCCAAAGAACTGTACCAGCCTCACAGGGAAATAGCGGTAGATGAAAGAATGGTCGCCTCCAAGCATAAGTTCTCGGGTATCTGTCAGTTCATCAAGGACAAACCTGTTAGCTTTGGAATAAAGCTGTGGGTTGTTGCATGTAATATGTCTGGCTATACATATAACTTTTTTGTGTATCTTGGTAAAAAGAACACTATTTTTACAGATAAGACAAAGGGTATTGGATTTAATGTTGCTTTTACATTATGTAAACCTCTGTTTGATCAAGGATATAGGTTGTTTACTGATTGTTTTTACACATCTTTAGCTCTAGGCAAAGAATTGCTTGCAAGGAAAGTTTACCTTATTGGTGTCTTGAAATCAAATAGTATGTCCATACCTGATGAGCTTAAAAATGTTAAGATGTGGGAAAGAATAGCCACTAGAGGTGATTTTAGATGGCACAGAGTTGATGAATTTGTTTTTGTCCAATGGAAAGATTGCAAAGTAGTTACTTTTATGTCGCCATTACATCAGGGCTCAGATACAACTGTTTGTCAGCGTACTATGAAATCTAGATTAACTTGGAACAAAAAAGAACTTGTACAGCCTGTTGTTGCCAATGATTATAACAGATGTATGGGAGCTGTTGATGTTTCAAACCAGTTTACGAATAAGTATCCATCTTATATTAGAACTCAGTATCACTGGTGGAAAGTTTTGTTTTTTCCTTTGCTAGATATCATGGTTGATAATTCTTATATTCCTTTTCAAGAATTTAGAAAATCACATGACAATCAATTTACAAATGTTTCTTCTGTATTTGGACA
Organism: Ostrea denselamellosa; assembly: GCA_024699665.1. Taxonomy (NCBI): domain Eukaryota; kingdom Metazoa; phylum Mollusca; class Bivalvia; order Ostreida; family Ostreidae; genus Ostrea; species Ostrea denselamellosa. Next base: position 1,454,190 of record JAMZEH010000013.1, read on the forward strand.
ACTCGAATTCCGTGAGTCACTAGCTATGTCACTGATGGGTTTAAATGAAAAGTGTACATCAAAAGATAACCCCCTTGTATGTATGCCTGAATTTTTAGAAAAAAGGAAAGATTGTACATTTTGCAATGCAGAGGCAATCCTTATGTATAAGAAGGTTCCTAGTTATAAGACATCTGTATTTTGTCCATCATGTCAAGTTCCTTTATGTTTGTCTAATGACAGAAATTGCTTTAAGAAATGGCACAGTGAAGAAGGTGGAGATGTTAGAAAGTGTGCGGAATCATCATGCAAAAAGAGAAAACTATGAATTTTAATATTGTTTCATTGTATGAACTTTTCTCTGTTGTCAAATGTACTGCTAGTGAATGCTAAATGTTATGCAATACATATAAGAGGCCTGAAATAATTGACAATATCTGAAATATTTCTATACTTGTACAGTTTTGTATCTATACATAACCACCACAGGTTGATTTTCACATAGTTATGGCCCTTGGATTTAGAAAAATATCTGTACTTTTGTAGTTACACATCAAAGTTTTGTTTTGTTATGCATGATCTATTTTCAACTGAATTGTACAGTCTGTAGCTGTAATACTTGCTTGCAATACTGTCAGAATTCTAGTCATACATATTTTCATAATTGTTCAATTTTTTAATGGGATATGATATATATTATTTGGCATTTTGCTAGGAATTATGTTCAAACTATGTGAACTGTGTCATTCCACCTTAAGTGTTGTTGCTTAGCAACAGAAAATATTCACTTACTAATAAAAATGATAAATTAACTATAATGTATTTGTAGTCTTTGAATTGGCAAATCAGTTCATACTTTTATAATTTCCCTTTTTTAAAATCTAATCCAGTGAAAAGTCATGATGTATATGGCTCAGGGAAAATACTCATTTAGAATTGCACTTACATGACCTTTGACCTTGTTGTCCGCCCTAAGGTCACGCAATAACCTCGCAAAAAATGTTCGAAATTGTTTTTACATATTATTATTTGAAAATGATATGGCATATACTTGCAATTATGCCATGGAATTCTGTACAAACTGGGTGATATAGCTACAGAAAGGCAAATTTTGATCAAAATTACTCGATACATGTTGTTACTTAGCTACTGAAAATATTTGTTTGTCAATAAAAATGATAAATTTGACTGTAATGATTTTATAGTATATGAAATGGCAAATCAGCTCATATATTTAGAATTTCCTACTTTTGACTCTAATCCAGTGACTGAGACTGCTATATTTATGACTTGGGGAAAAACAGTCTTTAAAAATTGCACTTAGATGACCTTTGACCCCGTTGACCTCTTTAAGGGCACAAAGTATTCAAACAAATTTTGTTGCAGATTGTTCCCTATCAAATCCTGAACAAAATTATATGTCATATGCTACCCCCAAGTCAGGATAGATATTGCTTTAAATTGATCTAGAAGATGCTGTCATTTTGCCTTTAAAAATCTCTCAAAAGTGCCGGTAGAGAAAGGGTTAATGTAATCTATACAACTAGTGGTTCGCGAACTTTTGATCACCCCTCGTACAAATGAACTTGATATTAGTATTTTTAAAATCATCATTGCACCGGGAATCCCGGGTTTGTTCCGGCGCCGCGTCAAATGTAAGGTAGTCAGCATTAGTTGTAACTGTTCTTTCGCCACGTACCCGTCATTAGAACTGAAAATTACTGATTTTTCGGATATGACCTTATAAACGCGGTTCTGTTTCACGGTAGGCGTTGGAACGATAGAGAAACCTCAATACAACCATGATAACTATGGGTTTGTTTTGTTTGTTTTACGTCCCGTCGAGAATTTTTCACTCATATTGAGACGTCACCAACGCCTACCGTGACACGGGACCTCCGTTTATAAGGTCATATCCGAAAGATTCTCACTTCTAAATGCCGAGCGTTTGGGCGAAGGAGCAATCACTACCTATGTTTCGTCTTAGGTTTGACGCGGCCATGGCACGAGAGGTCGTGATTTCGAGCCCCGCTGCCACGTTAAAGAACCCTCAGTGCTACGGTCCTGAGCGCTAAGCATAGGTCTAAATTTGTGGCATTCTTCACCTACAGCTGGTGACGTCTCAATATGAGTGAAAAATTCTCGACGGGACATAAAACAAACAATCTTTTTCTTTTATCTACCAAATTTAAGGAAACTGCGTACACTCTACTCGAAGCGTGTATTTTGTCTCCGATATCTATAACAACATGTGCGATGTGCCACTTTCGTGAAGATTCTGTTGCCTCAAAAGTTTTCATTAAAATGGGCACAATGAAAAATTTCGGTACTTTAGAGCAAATAATATTTGACTGGAATGCATGGGAACTTACAGTTGCAAACCCATAAGCACATTCATTGGATATTGAATGTAATGCAAGTGACAGAAATGATAAAAGATATAAAAGTAGACAAGCATAGCTTATACCCACTTCTCTTCGCAAACTTTCATGTTTTGATTGATTGACTGTTTGTTGTTTTTCGACACCCTCAACAATTTTTTCAGTTATCTGGTGGCGTCCAGTTTTTATTAGTTGAGGAGAGAACCCAGATACAATGTAACCGGGAAGAGACCACCGACCTTCCGAAAGTAAACTGGCAAACTTTCTCACATATATCAGCACGAGAGAGAATCGAACTCGCGCCAACTATAAGTGAGAGGCCTTTGAGTTTTAGCGGGATGCTCTAACCACTCGGCTACGGAGGCCCTCTTCGTGTTTTGAATCTAGAAAACGTGTAATAGATAGTTTTCATATGACGTCATCTTGCTAAAAGTTATTTCCCTTTACCGCCATCTTGGCAATCCAGAGGATGATATTTCGTCCATGTGTTATAAGTAATGGTATAAAATTATTCCTTTATAAAAATTGTGAATAAGTGGAAGTTCTAACTTATGTATATGTTGCTGGAAAACAATGATTCACATATACCCCTAATTGGAAAGTATAAATAGTTGAAATTGGTAACGTAATGAGGGCATTTGAGCAAGTGGACCTCCAACATGGCGGACAAAGGGAAGTAACTTTCACCAAAATATCATCTATCGAAAGCTATCTATTGCCGAAACCGGGGACGGTTTACGCTTCGACCGACGCTTCGGCTCAGATCTGCTTGAATTTCCGTAACAGAATAGTCATTTCCACAACTTTAACGTTGATACATGCATCTGTCATATGGAAATCAATACTTACTTGCCGTTAGTCCATTTTCACATGTTCTTTTTCCGGGTCTAAATACATTTACACCATGTATAATGCATACATGCACCACTTTAGACATTCCGTACATAACAAGAAAGCATATACGGACAGGCGTATACCACTGTAAAAATTCTCGCAGCTAAAACATGGGTTTATTGAAAATTCAAAGCTTTTCATGAACGAATGACTCTCACCAATCAAATATTCTTTATTTACTTGAAAACAATGCTATTCTGTCACATCAACAATTAATCCATGGCTTTTTGAATCGAAGAAACAGATGATGGGGTGAAGATCGTCTACTTAAAATATGGAATGGAAGATATATTTCCACAAAACGAAATTGATACTGCGAGTACATGTAGTGCATAATGTAATGGTAACTGTGGGAGTGAGAAAGGTATTTGATATGAAATACTCTGACATTTAAACACTTAGAAAAGGATTTGCAAAGAGAATATTTAAAATGCAATTTCCTGCAGAAATTTATCAGCGAAGATTTAACGGAGGTCTATATTAGGATAAGCTTTTATTGATTACATTGTATTTCATTACCGCTATTTTATTCATTCTACTGTATTTCGTTGCCGCTTTTCATCTCACCTAAGTTGAAAGCTCAAATGAGCTTTTCCTATCACCTGTTGTCCGTGTCGTTCGTCTCTCTGTAAACTTTTCACATTTTAGTCATCTTCTCCCGAACCACTGGTCTAATTTCAACCAAATTTCACACAAAGCATCCTTGGGTGAAAGGGATTCAAGTTTGTTCAAATGAAGGGGAGATAATCACAAAAATTCAAAAGAGGATGAGTTCATTTTAAAAATCTTCTCAAGACCCTCTCATTCAGTAAAATTCAAATTTATAAGGAAGTTTTCTGACATAGTGCAAATTCATTTTCATTAAAATCATGGCCCCTGGGGGTAGGGTGGGCCACAATAGGGGATCAAATTTTTACATGCGGAAATATAGGGAAAAATATTTTAAAATCGTCTTCTCCAGAACCACTGGCCAATTTCAATCAGACTTGGTACAAATCACCATTGAGTGAAGGAAATTCAATTTCGTTCAAATGAAGGGCCATGCTCACTTCAAAGGGAGATAATCACGAAAATGCAATAGTAGGTTGAGGTCATTTAAAAGTCGTCTCAAGGTCACTGGGCTCCTGATATGGTGCATTTGCAAGTTTGATAAAATTACGACCTCCAGGGGAAGAGTGGGGCAACAATAGAGGATCAATTTCTTATATGTGAATATAAAGGTAATTTAAAAAAAAATCTTTTTAAGAACTACTGAGCCAGAAAAGTTCAATTTTACATGGCAGCTTTCTGATATAGTAGATTCAATTTTGTTAAAATCATAGCCCAGGTAGGGGACTGCTTGATGTTATTGGTCCTGCTGCAGATGTGATTGATATTGATGGTACTGACACAGGAATGTTCAATGTTGATATTACAGTGTATTTCGCAAATTCTATGGTCGTTATAATGATCATATTGGCATATAAATTCTATTCTATCTTTAGGTCGAATGCTGTTTGATGTGTTTTATACCTATTCGTCCCTCTATTAGGCAGTTCTTTATATCTGATTTTGTTTAAGGATTACTTCGTTTACCAATTTAGATATAGGGCTGACATCGGGTGTGACTGGTCAACACGGTATTTTTACTCCTTCTTCTAAGCACCTGATCACACCTCTGATGTTCAGGGTTCGTGTTTGTCCTACTCTTACTTTTGTATTTATAAGATTGATCACTGTTCGTTATCTTCACTTGATTTTGTAAACAGAATACCGATTCTTACTATTACTAGCATTAACTTTTTTTTTTTTTTTTTTTTTTTTTTTTTTTTTTTTTTTAATATTTGTATTGTTAGAAGACGTAAGTGCCTATTATTTGATGGTTGATTTGTGATGCTTATATTGTGTAGACAGCAACCGACAATCGAGTTAATATAGTTGGTTGGTTGTATATTGTTTAACGTCCCACTCGAAAAATTTCCACTCATATGGGGACATCACAACTGCCGATGAATGGCTGCAAATTTTAGGCCTCTGCTCGTCGCTTACGTCCTTTGAGCAGAGAGGATATTTATCGTATCACACATATTGTGACACAGGGCCTTGGTTTTTGCGATCTCATTCGAAGGACCGCCCCATTTAGTCGCCTCTTACGACAAACAAAGGGTACTGAGGACCTATCTTAACCTGGATCCCAACAGGATTCGAGTTAATATAAATAAATCGATAACAAATTTTAAGTGTAAAAAGGTCAAGTTTAATACACTGTAGCTCAGTAACAAACACTACGATCCCAATTTTTCTTTTTAATTTCATAATTCTCCTTCAATATAGAAATCAATAATATACTTCTCAAAAAATGGCAATGCTACAAAACTTAGAAGTGAACCTCTTTACAGGAAGCAAAATGGTTACTTCTGAGCGGCATTTAGGGGAGCTTATTTTACGGCTTACAAGGTGCACAGGACTTTGTCTGTGGTATTTATTGATTATGCAGACTTGCTAACAAACAAGCGTCATTTTAACACGCCTTAACAATATCATATATTGTCACAGAGAACGGTGACTTTAGAATAAATGTAATTTAAAAAGATGGGGGGTTCCCCTTTCTAAATCTATCACTCTATTGATATGTTGAAAAAGCAGTGGGGGAAATCTACAGAAAACTTACTCACAAACAAATGTACAATTTGTACCTTGACAAATACGTGTCTATATTTACTTCTATATGTTGTAATGTTTGTAACCCAAGAGTCAAGACCTCCTGTAGATCTGGAATCAATTAGTCACCTAATATTATCAAAGATGTATGGCTATAATCAGTGAAATCCCAATGTATAGCTCCAAGCAGCCCCGAAAATGCATTGAATTAGGAAAGGTTAACGGTCAGAAATATATTTTTTTTATTTCTCAAAGTCACAAAAAGTTGGAATAAGTGATCAATCTCATAAATCCTATAAAGAGTAAAAATTAAAAGTACGTCAAGCACGGACTCCCGGACATGTAAGAGTTGGGGTAAGGTGCCTAGGAGGAGTAAGCATTCCCTGTTGACATTCGCCCTCTATCTTGATCAGGTAAACGGGGTAATAATCCGTAGTCAAAAGCATGTACAGATAGACCTGATCACCTAACACTACATAGGTATTGTCAATGAGAAACCCAAACATCTTTCTGATGGCAACTTCAGAGTATTAAACTGGTGTTAACAAGGTAATTATTTGGATGACTGATCACAAGATGTGAATATTTCTATATTTCAATTTTATTCAAGAAACGGTTGTCACTGATGTAAAAAAAAAAAACCAAACAGTCTTTAGTTTATAACTAGCAAGGTCTTACTATCATTGTTGTCCATGCTGATACAGTTTATAATAAAATTCATTTGTCTTGCTGTTTTGTCCTTCATCATGTGACAAAACGAAAGTAGAAAATGATCGCCAAAAGTTTGTCAATCAGATTTCGAACAAATACAATCCTGTTACTACAAATTAAAGACTTAAAAGGGGTCAGAACTAATTTTTGATCTGATATTTCAGGAAAATATCGCTCTTAATCAATATCTTGGGGGATATCAGTCATGGGTCATCGAGTATGGAAGGCTGGATACCAGAAATCTTCAAGTTTAGTTGTTGGAGAAATAGCGAAGAACAGCTAAAGATAAATGTGTGTATTGGTGTTTGTTTGTTGTTGTTTTTTTTACCATGATTTGATCACACCTTCTCTTGGTATCATTTCTGAAAATTTGCTGCCATCAAAAGAATATACTGGGTTTGCAGCAGTTTGAACTTGTATATTAAAAACATATGCTTATATAGCTGAAGCTCATTTAATTCTCAATTTTCACACTTTCTGCACGATTACAAATCTGAACGATGAAGGAAAAATATCAAGTTTCTGAAGGTATAATATACATGTACTCTTTCCTTCTTTCCTTCTACATAGTAGTCATCCCTCTCTTATGTTGAAAAAATTACCGAAACTGGGCACGTTCAAAGAACATGCAAGGATTCTGAGAACATGGAAGTTCGGCTAGCAACTGTAAATGGCGGTGTTCCTCTTCAGAAATATAAGGTCTTACTTGATTTAGTCCAGCATTAACACATACTTTAAAAATAAAAGCCACTGGCTGACTCTCTAGCTATAAAAATCTAAACTTGTATTTGCATGTATTCCAAGCTCAACAATACCTCTATCACCATTCTCGCAAGACTTACAAGTACCTTCTGTAACTTTTATATCAAAAGGTACCCATGAGTCATTTCGTGTGGAAAGTCTTGAATTTAACAAGACGCGCACTCTTTTAAGAATAAGAATATTATTCTGTGGAGTTTAATATTCTTAATTGCTAATTGTATAATATTTCTCCATTATTGTTTTTTTTCTTAATACAAGAAACCTTTAATCCGAAAGATAATTCTTTTTCTTTCAGATAAATAGAGATTTATATCCGTGTGTGCATATTAGTATTATATTGAACAATGCTACTAGATTCACACCAACCAAGTGTATCAATTGACAGTAGAGATGCCATCTGAAGCATTTCCAATATTTCTATCATGAACTTCCATACTTTCACAGTGTAATGAAATGGCGTTCTTGCAATTTCCATGGTAACGGATTTAGAGTGGTTTATTCATGCATTTCATTTACCCTCATGTGCTTCGTTTATGGTTGGATTCATCAACATTTCTTTTTTATTGAAATGATATATTAATGAAGACAAACAGATATTCACCTGAGAATATTACTGACGGTAGGAAACTCTCTCTCTCTTTCTCTCTCTCTCTCTCTCTCTCTCTGAGAAAAAGATATTGAATAAAAAACGAAATTGAAGCCTTTCTGGTAAATTCATTGCAACGACATTTTTTTTTTGTAGAAAAAAGAAGATTATTAAATGAATATTATGTAAATACAAAATGAAATTAGAAATTTATTGAAATATTTTTTTATATATATATTATATAAGATTTTTATTTACTGGATGGGTGTATATACAAATACAAAAATTACAATGCGACTGTGATATTGTATTTATTTCATTTTCAATCTCGCATTAAAGTCAAAACTTGCAACCCCACGCCACCATCAGTCATAATTTTTGCGCCGAATAAAAGAAATATTTCGTATTCAATAGAACATTCATCTTTGGTGTAATAAAGCTTTTGTTTGGGTAGGCCTAAAGTATCAGAAATTGTAAAGATTATATTTCTATAGTTATTTGATCAATTGTCTATAATTTTATGACCCAGTTTTATTAAAGGCAAGCAAATCTGAATGTTCTCTCTGAAAATGGGACAAAGAGTCTGAATTCCCATTGTCAAATATGAAAAAGCCCACAATCATAATTTTTACTTAATCTTTTTAAAACAACTTCGTATTTTGCTGAAACTTTGTTTTATAATGCAAATGACCTTACGGATTCAGTCAGAGAGAGAGAGAGAGAGAGAGAGAGAGAGAGAGAGAGAGAGAGAGAGAGAGAGAGAGGGGGGTGTTAACATAGGTTTATTCTGCTGCCCAATCCCATTCAGTATACAATAAAATATAGTTTAAATTGAATTAAGGTCATTTAATTTCAAGATCAATGTTACTGTACAGACAAATATCTCCCTTAAAAAGATGCAGGGGTATTTAAAAAAAATCAAACTTTTCACATACTAGTGCATACACTAACCCCAAGTTTTGTTATGATAATGTTTTGAAAAAGTTTTAAGTTCAAATAATTGGTAGGAAAATTTCACAGAAAAAAATTAAAATGCGATTTAATATAGCACCTGAAATCAACATTGTGAATATAGTGTTCGCCTATATTTGCCACGGAATTGACATTGTTTGCGTCATACAAATATCGTTCTCTGTATTCTGAGATGGATTTATACGTTTGCTTAGTCTGGATGTGGGTCTATGTGAGCTTGTTGTTAGGGAAATGCTTGCTCCTCCTGAATACACGATCCCGCCTCTGGTGTGTCCAGGGGTTCGTGTGGGTCCTGCTCTCTCTCTCTCTCTCTCTCTCTCTCTCTCTCTCTCTCTCTCTCTCTTATTCTTTCTGGGGTTTATAAGATTGATCATTGTTCGTTATCTTCACTTTTTCATATAGAAAATATTATGTACTCATCCACTGTAGAAATGGTGTATTACGGTTAATAATCCAGGGTGCATGTAAGGAACATGCAGTGAATAGATTGTACATTATTTGAAGAAGATCACAAGGATTGACAGTATGCAATAATCTGAAAAATATTTGTATGCTGCAGATTTTATATTCGTGACTCGCTAGTTATGAAAACGTTTCGGTAAGCACCTCCTGATTTCCTCTGACGATTGGTTTGTAGTCACCAAGACAGTGTTGAACTTGTGTGATTTATTACTGATTAATGTTCAAACACGTACAGTAGTTATTGTTTCCCCAATCAAATATAGGAAACACTGAAAAGACGGTACACGGAGGCCTTTGAAAACCAACAGAGGGATGATATAGGAATTTCATTTTAACACCAATGAATAAACCTATTAATTTACACAGCAAGAAGACTAGAAAATGTCATGAATTTCTTTCAATAAAATTATATTCTTTATTTTACAATGGTTTATCTTTAGGGTTTATTGAACCTAGTGATTAGAAGAAGAAAAAAAAAACAGTTCTGAAGTTTTGTATGATAATTTGATAGTTTATGTAGCTTGGAAGTCACCCCCCTATGAAGTCCGCTCATGTATTCAAATATTCATCTTTGTTATAAATTCTACAACGGTTTTCATAAACTTCAAATGCCTGTACATGTAATCCTCTTTGGTAATATAACTATAGAAATGTTAGCACTGTTCATTGATATAAAATCGGTTGCTTTAACCATTAATATTATTGCCAGACATTTTATTTACACATATGCCGAAGTTAGGAGCTGCGTGAAATGATAGACCTTGTACGTTTCATTTTTCTGGAAAGCAGATTTCAAATAGCTTTTTTTTTTTACTTTGGATTTTTTTTTATTCAAAGATGATTTTCTCACATGTGACAAAGCCAATTCTAATGTCTGCTTAGGATCCTTTTATCTTTACCTGCTGACGCTGATTGGGGACTTGGGTGATTTACTGAGAAAAAAAAAATTACATTTTGAACAAAATTTCTCGATTGTGGCGGCTACTACCGTCAAATATGATAATGCGACAGTATGAATTGGCTGTGTGTGTAATGAATTTGCACAAGTCCTTGTGTTATGACCTGCGTCCTGTATGTTCTAGTTTTACGTGCAACTATTCCGGTTTCTTGTCTTAAACTATACTCACTGAAAAGAAATGGACACAGTTTATGTTTATATATATACCTTTCCAGTGTTTTTGCTTTCGATGTCTTTACCAACTGTAATAATAGCCATATCCTCACGAATACGATGCAGCTGTAAACAATGCACGCGTGAAGTTTGATAAATATAGTACGTCTATTTCAACAGCTAGGAATTATGATAGATATGAAGATATAATGCAAATAAAAGAAATAAATTTCAGTTTTGAAAATACATGAGGGCATGAACTGCAAAGCTTCACGCCGGCATACTTTTCACGAGGCGCTAAAGCGTTGCAGTTATTTTCAAAAATAAAATTTAATTCTTATACACAAATTTGAAATGATATTGATATCATCTTAATAGTAGATATTTGAATTGTGTCAGTTCGTGATCATATTAGTATTACGATTTTAAAATAATTCATAACACCCCCAGAATTACATACATGTATGTACTAATATATTATAAAGCCATATAATCCGTTGTCTTGGCGATGCTAGAGACATATAGAATACATTACTCGTGTACACACACAACAATTTCAGCTGACATTATTTGTGTCTTTCAAGATATATTTCAGTACAGTTTATTTCCTTGATCCTTTTCATTGTAACGAGAAAAATTATGATTACGATGGCGCTGTGTATCCCTACTCCAATAACGCGCCGTCGGGAAATCGAGTTTTATTTGCCGTATATGATCTCAGAGATACATTCCATGTCTCACAAGAAGGCCAAAGGTCTTTATAAAGCCTCCTGTCGAGGCCCCTTTATGGACAACTTGACACAATGTGTAAATCCTTTTACGTTTGAACTTTCTCCCCATTATAATCTTGACCGCCGAGGAAGAAAGAAAGGGTACAATATTTTCAACTTTCACGTGAGACGAATGTTATGAAACAGGTAATATTGTGCGATATACAGAATTCAATATCTTAGTACGACTATCATTTAGGATTTCTATTGATCGCATGGTATAAAATACACAATATTTGAATGATTACCACCTGGTTACATGCGACTGTGGAATCGAGACGGATTGGATATATTACGTGCATACCTTTCTTATAACAGCGGGATATGACCTGCTAATATTACACCCGTCTTAACGTTCCGTAAGATATTTCACATTTCCTTCGATGTGTATGGATTGCACCTTCTGGATTGAGAATATACGCATCAATAGGTAGGTCTGTGAAATTTTATGGACCCACATTTTGTTTTCCATTTTATTCGCGTTACTTGTCAGTGTTTCTTCATGCAGCGTGTATCATAATTTTGGTCTTTGTGCATATTCAATAGGCATGAAGCGGCTTTGTGGACTAGTCATTTCGTCGTCATGAACTGTACTTGTAGCCATTGAGTAATTTCGTTTTTTTTTGGTTCAAAGGGCCTACAAACTTTAGATCCTTTTCAACAAAACATGTAATAAATATCTGAAAGTTTCAATATATTTATTGGAACAAGATGTCGTAAAATAGAGTACAGCCACAGATGAAGAATTCGAAAGATTGTTAGATTTTAAATCACTTTAAAAGGTTTAGAAAGCATTGGGCGTAATATTCATTGTATGAAACAACAGTAGAAACAGACAAAAAGACGCAGTTTAACAAACAATAGAACAAAAATTCAATTAATGAGGAGGAGGGGTTGTTGCAGTATATTTCTGGTGTGCATTTCAGAAGAAGTTGCATTCAGAAAGTGAAATGTGGCTTCTGAAAGGAAGACGGAGTGTTATTAGAATTATTCTACCCGTAACATGGTTGGCGATCGGCGAAAAATTCTCGCATGTATTCGAGGATGTACAAAATTATTCTGCGTCCGCGCGATAAATCATGGTTTTCTCCTTTCTTACGGAAATCAATTAGAATGAAAGACCGATCATGTGATAAACCTTTCGAATCAAAGGAAGATTCTGATAGGGCAATATAAAAAGTCCAAATTTTGATTAATAATATAAACAAGAAAAGATATGATAATCCTGTATTCATAATATTCGATTTACAGTTTGCATGTAAGTTAGTATTATTTAGCTTTACACCAATACTTTGATTGTCTATTCATGTCATTAATTAGGCTATCTTGTCCAATTAAGGCCACGTCGATGAGAAATATTTTAAAGAAAAAACTGAACTAATGATCCCATAAAGATCAAGAAGCGAGCATGTGGATTATTGAAGATATTTTCGAATATTTTTTTATCAAGTTTATGTTCAGAAGTTTGTGTTTTCTGTTGTAGGCATGTACGTGACGTTTTTTGAGTCATAATCACGTACAATTCACTTACATTTAATCTTGTTTCTACAAACAAAAAATCTTGAGGTATATTACCATGTCTGTTTTTTAGAGTTAAAATATTTTGATTGCTCCTGGGTGTTGCAAGTAAAATTGTGAACTGGGCTGTTATGTATTACAGTTAGTTGTATAAATGTAGCAAAGATTTGGAACAATCCGGTATCGTACCCGGGACCCTTGCATTACTAGTTAGATGATCTAACTACCGAGCTACCAAGGTTGACATACAAATTATGGTGATTTTACTATAATATAAAATTCAAATCTATTTCGGAAAGCATGCAAGGACTCTTCATATCGAGGAGATGAAAAAAAAAATTAGAGAAAATGTCTGAAACGTTGCTTATGACTTTAACTAGATTGTTTGTGCTACTTTGTTAGTTATCCCGTGAGGATCCGGGTTCGAATAGGTCATCGGTACCCCTTACTTGTCGTAAGAGGCGACTATATGGGAAGGTCCTTCGGATGAGACCCCAAACACCGAGGCCCCGTGTCACAACAGGTGTGGCACGATAAAGATCCATCCCTGCTCAACGGTCATAAGCACCGAGCATAGGTCTAATTTTTGTAACCGTTCACGGCAATGACGAGGTCTTCATACGACTGAAAAATTCTCAAGCGGGACGTTAAAATTTTACAACCAACTAACCTTTTTTTAACTGAACTGTTTTCATATTTTATGAGAAAAAATCTCTTGTTGTGGCCTTCAACTTGACATTTCAATATATCGACGACGTTTAATCCATTAACAATAATAATTTTCATTCATATGTCAATATATCCCAGTGAACCCGAATTAAAAGACACCACCGAGTCTTCCACATCTGCTTTGTATTTTGGTATTTTTTTTTAACATAGATGTTACGGACAAAATAACAACTCAACTATATGACAAACTGGATAACTTGAGCTTTTCCATCGTTAACTTCCCATAATTATGCAACAATATTCCATTATCACCTGCTTATAGTGTTTATATTTATAAACTGATTCATGTGCAAGAGCTTGTTCTGCGTACGATAGGTTTTTAAATCGAGGCAGACTACTGACAAACAAGTTGATGTTACAGGAGTTTCAACAACTTATTTAAAGTCAGCATTTCGCATATTATTTGTTCGTTATAACGATCTAGATTGCCAGTACAGCCTATCATTGGGTCAATGCTGTATGGCGTGTTTCGTACTATAGTTAGTCCGTTCTTTACACACTGATTTTGACTACCGATTACTTCGTATACCTGATCAAGATATAGAGCTCACAGCGGCGTGAATGCTCGATAGGAGATGCCTACTCCTACTAGGCACCTGATCCCACCTCTAGTATATCCAGAGGTCCGTTTTTGCCCAACTCTCAATTTTGCATTCTTTATAGGAATTATGAAGTCGATTGCTGTTCGTTATCTTCACCTTTTCATACAACACTAGACAAACGAATAATATAAGAAAGTAAATTTGTATATTAAAAAAGGAAGCTTTCGTATTGAGTTGATTATCATATAATATATATATATATATATATATATATATATATATATATATATATATATATATATCATATTATCACAAAATATTTCACAATGCACATGTAAATGTTTTAAACTATTCCCTATTCCTGATCTAAGAGGGTCATCGTTGAATAAACACGTTAAGGCCCTATATGGACACCTATCAGTTTAAAGCTCAGGCTTTTATGCAATTAAAAGTAATCTGCTTGCAGATTAAAAAATTAAAGAAAATTGATTTAAACTATTTGTCAATAGTTGAATTGTTCTAACGAAATAAGACCATGATAATGTTATGTATTTATAACATTTTATCAATCGATATTGATATTATTATATCTATCAGTTGTCACACTTTTCTTCGGGCAATGTGAAGTTCTATAGTTGAAAATTACCAAAACAAAGTTGATATATGTAAACCTTTGATAAATTTACATGTATGCAAATTTTGCAACGTGGTGCACTTTGCATATTTAAAAGGAGGGTAAGCAAAATTTGCACATTTTTATTCCTAGTGCGGAAATCTGCCTCTAATCAGCCTAATGTAAATAAAGTTTATAGACGATTACACTTACTCACAGCTAGGTGAACGTGTAGCGAAATTTACACAAAATTGTTACTAAATGCATCCGAATAGCAAACTTAATGGTTTGCTAGGGCATCTAAATGCATTACAAAATGCGTCTCCTCGATATTTCCGTCACAGTCCGCTTTCGTCATCTTTTCTTATTATCATTTCATGGGAAAATAACGCTTAGGAATCGGTTGAATTTAATATTCATGATAATAAAAACATAACCTTTGGTGGTTGCAATTTTATTTAAAGTCAAATATACTCGTTCAAATGTTTATATCCTTCGGAAAATAATATATAATTTTGTTTATGCATGTAAATTTAGCCGAACGTGTTTCATTTCGATCATTTGACTTGATTGATATCATTTCATCAACACCATCTTGGATGTGAACTATCGGTCATTTCATAAAGAAATTGATAGAGAAAAATATGTTAAATCACTATATGTAAACTAACCTCTGCGTAAACACACGTTCCCAGCATTATATTCCATTCACCACGTATCTTTTCAGTGAACCAGCTTTCAATGTAACTGGTTCAATATTCGAAGTTCTAATTATGACTGAAATTTTGAAGCGAAGAGTCCCATTTAATCCATTGT
Organism: Ostrea denselamellosa; assembly: GCA_024699665.1. Classification (NCBI taxonomy): domain Eukaryota; kingdom Metazoa; phylum Mollusca; class Bivalvia; order Ostreida; family Ostreidae; genus Ostrea; species Ostrea denselamellosa. The sequence continues at coordinate 1,469,676 of JAMZEH010000013.1, forward strand.
AAACATTTCGAAAATCTAGGAAGGTCCACTTTTTCACTTTAAAAAGCAACGGATACGAAACAAGGACAACTATTTCCAGCATCAGAAACGGACAATTAAGAAGTGCAATATCTATGTATTAGGATGGCATAGAAACATCTAGATGACCCAAGAAAAAAAAAGTCAATATTGGAAATTGATGAAATACTTATTTAATGTTAAATCTTGCGACGAAATACCTCCTCTGCAAATTTCCAGTGACAATGGTGTAACACAATTAGTATTTTGTCCTGATCTTGACAAGATTGAGACCTTGAATAGGTACTTTTCATCTTTATATGTAAAGCAAACAATGTCAGGTATGTGTTCATTATGTAACAATACATTTCGTAGCATCATGATGTAGTCAATATTACATCTACTCTTCTCGTAAATAAAGCCACTGGTCCCGACTGCATCAGTCACAAAATGTTAATGTCTACCACATGCATCTTTATAGTGCTCTACTGTTTAATAAATCATTGATAGAAAATGCTTTCCCACGTTGTTGGAGAATAGCTCATAGTATCCCTCTATTTAAGAAAAATGTCCGCTTGTTGGTAACCAACTACAGACCTGTGTTGTTGCCAAGCTGTGTTAGTAAAATTAGGGGAAAACTTATTATTTTCATATTATTTATTTTAATGTTACCAAGGACACACAGTGAATAAGTTATTACATTTAGAACTTATCACAACATTGTTCAAAATACTGATGACGGTAAACTATGCTGTGTGGTATTATGGTGATCTTTCTAAAGCTTTTTGACAGAGTGTAGCATAATAGTATTCTTTATGAATTACTCGGTCTTCGGACCTCTTCTGTTTAAAAAAAAAAAAAATACACACACACACACACACACACACACACACACACACACACACACACACACACACATATATATATATATATATATTCAAGTGAAGCTAACGAAAAGTGACCATTCTCATAAATTCTATACAGTGTTCGTGGTCTTCAACTTTTCATAAAGAAAACAAAATTGAGAATAGGACAAACAAGGACCCCCTGAAACACCAGAGGTGGGATCAGGTGCCTAGGAGGTATAAACATCCCCTTTTGACCGGTCGTACCTTTCATGAGCATTATATCTTGATTAGGTAGAGGTAGTAATCCGTAATCTAAATCACTATGTAAGAAAGGCCTAACAATTGGTATGAAAAACACCAGACAGCATTTGATACAATGACAGGTTGTATTGTTAAATTAGATCATCATAAAGACCTTAGAATTTGCGGAATACCGACATTAAACGAGATTGTTGAAACTCCTATAACCTCTATTTACTTTTCAGTAGCCTGTCATTTATAAATATGATCATAAGCAGAACATGCTCTCGTGTATCGAATTAGTTGAGAGAAACTAACACCATATGTAGGCGATGATGGAATACTGCTTCACGAATATGGAAAGTTGACAATGGAAAAGTTGGAAGTTTGTCTTAAATATGAGTTGTTAGTTTGCCGTTAATGTCTATCTTTGATAAAATATCCAAATATGAGTAGATATGTAAGACTCTGTGGTGTCTTTTATTTCAAGTTCACTGGGATATATCGAATAGACATATGAATGAAAGTGAGTACTAGTATTGTTAATAGATTAAACGTCGTCATGTATCTAAATATCAAGTTGAAGGTCATAGCAAGAGGATTTTTCTTGTCGTGTAAAAGCTTTTGATTAAATTCTGTCTAACAAGAATACAAAGACAAGTCAGCTAATAAAGGAGCACAATTTAATGAGGAACGCCAGCATCTTTTTAATACCAATATCAGAGTACTTGTGAGTAGAATGAGAGTGGTATTTAACAAGGTAATATGTTATCAATGTACTGATAGTATTATAGTATTGGACGCAGTGCCCATAAAAAAAACTAGGTCTTCTTAAAAATCTTTAGTTTACAGATGAAAGGGAAAACCTATCAAAATTGTATAACACATTTATAAGACTTGTCCTTGAATATTCATTGTATAAATAGCTACTCGTTATACGAAGGAAACTGAAACTGGTCTCCAACTTTAGTGCCTGGAAAATCTGAAACAGGTTAAGAAAAGCAACTCTACATAAATAAAAAGACTGCTATGTTTAAAATTCATACATGCATATATTCGGGCCGTGTCCGAATATTTACAGGAAATCATTCCGAGTAAATCTGAAAACATTCAACAAAATACATTATCTAAGACACAACTGCTTACTCAGTTACGAAATATTCAGACTTAACACTGTAGATAGCCCGTTTTGTTTGTTATTTTCCCAGCCATTCTTGGATCTGTGCATATCTAACTACCCTGTAGTGTTTTACACATGATCTAACATAATGAAATGGCTAAGATAACTAATAGTATTCAATCTCGTAATTCCTTTAGAAAATACAAAACAGAGAGATGGGCAAACACGGACCCCTGGTCATACCAGAGATGGGATCAGGTGCCTAGGAGGAGTAAGAATCCCCTGTCGACCGGTCACACCCGCCGTGAGCCCTATATTCCGATCAGGTATTAATGAATTTAGTGTGATACGCCTGGCTCCTATAGCTACAGTTGATGAACTTACCAATACCATTACTCCTGTCGAGATTCGGGTTAGAATAAGTCCTCAGTACTCCTTGCTTGTCGTTAATGGCGACTAAATGGTGCGGTCCTTCGGATGAGACCGCAAAAACCGACGTCCCGTGTCCTTGAGCTGGGAAGGATTTTTATCATGCCACACTTGCTGTGATGCAAGGCCTACTCTAATCCTGATCCCCAAGGGAATCGTCTGGGATGAAATCAAATAGTTCACGCTGCGTAAGTTGTTAAGTATCGCCATTATAGATATATTAACCATGAGGGGAAAAGAAAAGAAAAAGAAACCCAAACAAACAAACAAAAATATTAGTATGTACGTATGTACCTTAAACTGTACAATTTTTGCTGTTCAGAAATTTATAGATGAAGCATACAGGTTGGAATTGGCTATTTATTGTAAATAACCCTGTAAAACGCGTACCACTGTATTAGTTACAAGTACAAATATTTGTACCACTGTATTAGTTACAAGTACAATTATTTGTACCACTGTATGGATTAGTTACATTTACCACTTGTTTGCACGGCTTCCATTGTTATGTTATTGTGAGGAACTAGTAAGCTGTAAAAATCCTATTGATTATTATCAGTAAAATCATGTTCTAAACAACAAAGACTGTCTTTCATACTCCTTGGATTCGTCATTGTAAGGTTATTATTGTGACTCACAGAGAATCATGAATTCCAACTAACCATATTGTATAGGCACCAAAACAAACAAAAAAAAAAAAAAACAAAAACAAAAAAACCAAAAAAAAACACCAACAAACAACAACAACAACAAATAAATAAATTTAAAAAAAAAATAAATAAAAACATTCGTACACCCCCCCCGTTAAATAGGTTGTCAGAAAAGTAATTACTTGTTTTGTACAACTTCTATGAAAGCTAATTAGTGTCAAGGTACAAATAGTTACCTTGTATCGTATGTTACATGTATAATAGTATATCATATATTCACCCCCAGTAATCTCTGTGCGTCTCAAAATTGCAATCGATAAAATAAAAATGGAATACGTTCAGAATTGTTAGACCTATAAATTGCACCACCACCACCCCTCTTTTTCATCTAATGTGCAAATGTTACTAGCCATAATTTGTTGTGATAATATACGAATGTTGTATTTTTATACTATCAGACAATTCAGTCAAATTTTTTTCTGTAAGGCCAACATTTTTTATTATCTGTTTTACGGGACGTCATCTCAACATTTAAACGGGGACGGTGGGGTTTAGTTAATTAAGCTAGATATGTCAGGTGTATGTGAACCGAACGCTCGAGATTACGAGATGAATATTAGATCTTTTTAGGTAAATTCGAGATAATTAACTCGTATTAATAACATCGAGGGTTTTTTTTTTCTCTCTCGTAATTTTGAGATAAAATTTGTTTTCTTTGATATGAATAAACTTTCGTAACTTCTCATGATGTATGCTTGATAAAATCTTATATGAATAGTTGTATCCGTGAACGCAGGGAATAGAGAGTATCAGTTACACGTTTGGAGCGGACCTGTGGGTGTGAAGTCATCGAAAATCGTATTTTCTTGGAGTCATGAAGTGATACTTATACGTGTAACTACTAATTGTAAATTGCGGGATAGACCAGAGAGCTACAGATCCACCTGTTATAAAAAAAAAAAAATAAAAAAAAAAAAAATAAAAAAAAAAAAAAGATTTACAGCGCAACTTTTTTATACGCACGATTTAAGTCTTATATCCGCATTAGTAATAAAGGAAAAGATAAAAGTTATTTGTAACTCTCATAATCTTCTGACGACCAAATATTAATTGCGACCTGAATTGGTAGTAGATTTTATAATGAATGTCGTACGATATTTTCACAGTTTCACGTCGCTAAAACGATCGAAGCAGACAATATAACAGTTGGCTAAGACATTCAAATGTAAAGGGTGTTTCAAGTTTGAATGTTGCTACAGAAATAAATTCAACTAAATTTCTGTAAAATAATGTGTTGTGTACGTGTTCACGTGGTGGTGTCCTTGTAACTTTTTATTTCATTTTACAAAAATATCCTTTCCCAAACATTTTGAAAACCTGATGTTTAGCATATGCTTTTTCTATTTAAAAGGTAACTACATTATGCAAGAACTTATAATTGGTCAATCTTCCTGGACAGGGGCGTCGGCAAAGTGGCGGTAGGGGCGGCGATCGCCGCCCCAATAATTTTGCAAAAAAAAAAAAATAAAATACAAACATTATTTGTTTTAAATAAAAAAAAAAGTAAAGAGAAAGCAACGGCAAAATTGACTCTTCATTGGAGCGGCGAGTATAACGGCGACCTGTGGTCATTGGGGCGGCAAGGCAAGCCATCGATTACAGGTGAAGTAGGTACCTGGACCCGACGTGTGTACACAGTAATCAAACATAGGGTATTAAGTATGCTGCATTAATTGATCAATCGATGTTTGGACGTAACATTGTACACTACCGCAAGTCGTTAAGTCATGAAACAATTATCAATGATGTAACTGTTACTGTAATTTAGCATATGAGCTGAATGAGCATGTGAACTATAGGAAAATGCCTAAGATGCATCAAAATTACTGTCTAAACAACTTTTTGAGATTTTTTGTTTATTTTTTTCCCCACATATATCCCTGCATTTTCATTTCAAAATGGACGGATTAACATGTATTAATCAACCAACTAATTTCAAATTTCCAAAGCGGTCTTTCGGCAAAAAGAATCCAGAACTACGTTCGTTCAACTCTTCCTGGTTCAAACCATATCCATGGTTACATTATGACGAGGTAAGTGTATGAGATTATTTTATATATATTAATTTATTGCATTATATTCTACGGGTTAATTCAATGAACTAATCATTAGTTCATTTACAGTATTTACACTAATGTTGATAATACTGTTTATTTATACATGTATTTAACATATTTTCAGGCAAAAGATTTGGCTTTCTGTTTCACTTGCATGGGCGCCGCAAAGGAAGGCAAAAATTCGAATTCCAAGACAGGGGGCAGTTTTATATCTACAGGTTTCAGTAACTGGAAGGACGCCACGTCAAAATTCAGGAAACATCAAGATTCCGACTGCCACAAAGAGTCTGTGGAAAGAAAAGTGAATCTTCCCAGAGAAACGAAAGACATTGGTGAAGTACTCTCCGCCGCCCATTCAGAGGAGAAAACACGCAACAGACAGCAGTTGTTAACAATTCTACGAAACATCAGATTTCTTGCTAGACAGGGATTACCTTTCCGTGGCCATGACAACGAACAAAGCAACTTTATTCAGCTTCTCAAGCTCCATGGTGAATCGGATCCGTCAATCCTCAAGTGGTTAGAAAAGAAGCAAGACAAATTTACATCAGCAGACATCCAGAATGAAATGCTACAAGTGATGGGTTTGAAGATATTGCGGGACGTGGCATCGAACATCAGAGAGAATGGCTATTTCTCCATCATGGTTGATGAGACAACAGATCAGTCCAACCGTGAACAAGTTGTGATTGTTATTCGTCACGTTGAGAGAGATTTAAATGTGAGAGAAGACTTCATTGGACTATGTATGGTGCCTTCCATCAACGCTACAACACTGACCAATGTAATTTTGGATACACCAATGCAGATGAACATTTCTTTGAATAAGTGCCGTGGGCAGTGTTATGATGGAGCCAGCAACATGTCCGGAGCTAAAAAGGGAGTAGCTGCTAACATCACCAGAAAAGAAGCAAGAGCAATATATACACATTGTTATGGACACGCACTCAACTTGGCCGTTGGCGATACCGTGAAAAGATCAAAGGTGATGCGTGATGCCTTAGATACTGTGTTCGAAATGTCAAAACTCATAAAGTATTCACCTAGGAGGGACACCATACTCGAGCAGCTGAAGCGCGAGATGGCACCAGATACACCAGGATTCCGTGTGCTATGCCCCACTCGATGGACTGTTAGAGCTGCTAGCCTAAATAGTGTCTTGAAAAACTACTCCGTCCTTCAGTCTTTATGGGAAACCTGCTACGAATGCACAAAGGATGCCGAAACCCGTTCAAGGATCATTGGTGTGAAATCCCAGATGTCTATTCTCGGAGATTGTAACTCTCTTAAGACTCATTTTAGTGATGCCAGCTACTAATGCCACAAGTGAGCGCACATTTTCTGCACTGCGCCGAATGAAGACCTATCTTCGTGCGACTATGACACAAGAGAGGCTGAATCACTTGATGATTCTACACACCCACAGGGAAGCTACGGATAAAATGGACATGTCAGAAGTCGCTGACGAGTTTGTCTCAGCGCGGGATGGACGGGGGCTTATTTTTGGACGTTTCTGAATTGTTCAATGACCCAGTGCAGATATATGTTTTTTGATAGAAATGAGTTTAATGTGTTTGACTTGCATACAACTTTGATATCACTTATGTTATTAAATATTTGAGTTGAAGTAAAATATATAATTGCATTTTTTCAATAGATGGAAATATATATATATATATATAAAAGGAAAATATGGGGGTGTTGGTGACTATATGTACATATTAGCTAAAATACGTCCCCCCCCCCTTTTTTTTAAAATCCAGTTCGCCGCCCCAATATCAAAAACTTGCCGACGCGCCTGTTCCAAAGGAAAAATTGAGAATTCATAACAACCCCTGAACACAAAGCCGACCACTGAACACCGCTCACTCCAAATGGAGATCTCTTTATAGGTTGTTGATCATAAATACTTGATCCACTTAATGATGGCCGTAACTATTTCCTTAGGGCAATGTCAAACGAATTTTGACCGCCTACTCCACCGTCAGCACTCCCTAACCCAAAGGAACTCCCGGATGATTTGCTTGGTGAGGACAGTACGGGTCAAAGAATGGCCGGACGACTACATGTATGCAAGTGAGTAGATGCATATAATGTTGTCACTCCTTTAATTTGCAGAAATAACCCAACTCAACCATGTAGTAGTCAATTAATTTTAGTCAAATTCACTCAATGCACACAGGTAAGGCTTCCGTGAGTACGGCTCCTATTTACGGTAAATTCTGTAGAGGTGGATTAAATCTTGCTTTTCATCGCTCATCTTGAGTAATGCAGAATATGTGGATATTTTGGATTGATTTGATGTGTATTGACTGATAAGAAATTAACAAACTGTGAGAGACTGATTAAATTCAATAACATTTTATGCCAATTCTTTTAGAACATGAATTTTGGCTTACCAAAGTATTAGTTTTGACTATTTTTCAACAGATTAATTGTGAGATTGGTGATGTTATTTTGCAGAACTTTTCAATGTCTTGTTTGAATAAACTTTATTTTAATAGACTGAGTAATTGCATGTACTATAAGCTATCTCAATTTTGTTGATTGTAAACGGTGGTTTGTTTCGGGCACACAAACATGCAGCTACTATAAATAATTGATAAAAAGTATCTCGTGAAAGATTGTTATAGATTTATAGCTATTTCAGAAGGGTTACAGGACATTTGTGCGAAATTGAAAATTTTAGTAGTGGACATTTTATCGACAGCTTTGGTGGTCATTTGAGCAACGAATTTTAACGTTCACCTGTATTTCCCAGTGGACATTTTAGCGAACGATTTTCACCGGTTAAAATGAAACAGCGCCGATGTCTAGGCTGGAGAGGGGAAAATCTGATTATTTTATGGACTTTTATCAGAAGTATATCGCCCAAGATTTACTCGTACCCTTGGATTTAAGTATCAGGCTAGAATTGGCATGTAAATGTTTTAAGTTTTAACAATTTTATGAGATTTTAATATTAAAAAGTATTTTTAGAAAATTGTGCTGTTTTACAAAAGAAAAGAAATTATCCTGCTCAAAATGCTACTTCCAGCTCACCATGGTGAACAGGGGGCAACAGACTTTGCCTCTTAAAGAAATAGCTCAAATGGGGTAAAAAAGTGACACTCAAATGTCTACCCCGAATTTGAAATTTCGCTCAAATGAGTTAAAAATCTGTCGCTAAAATGTCCACTATTTTGTCGCTCATAAGTACTATTTTTTTTCGCTTTTTTGTTCGCTCAAATGTCCAACGCCGTTCAGAGGGTTTCAGATTCATTAATGGACCTTATGGTTCGGATTTAATTTTGCTGCAATGTTTTCCCATTTTGCACTTTTCTAAATTACCATTCTGTCAACATTCTGTTTGTTTTAAGTGATATCCTTTCGAGATTCATTAACTTCAAGTAAAATTGACAATTCCTTCTCAGGTAAACCCGACTAAGGTAGCAATTAAACCTGACTTGTGTAATCTGCGAATCAGCCGCTGAGCCATTCTTACCTGATCCAGAGATACGCACCTGGTCAAATAATGAATTCGATGACTTTGAAATAAACTGATACTACAGTAACTCACGGATGTCATTTTGACCAATTTTCACCTGTTCAGTCTGTTAAGCTGAAAGAAAAAATATATGCACATATATACCTAAATGGAAAGGACGAGAATTTTTTACGTATTACTTGCAAAATTGCAAAATCATATGATTGTGAGTTGAAACACGTAAATGCCGTAATTCAGACAACGTTCGTGCCAATGTGTATCAATAGTTTATACCACAAAGACGTGGTTTGTAATTTTCCTTTTATATTATTCCGATTTAGGAGCTTCAGAATGGGAGGAGAAATACCCCGCGGCCGCAGGACAGTGTCAGTCACCTATCAATCTGGTATCCAACAACGCCATGTTTGACCCAGTTCTTCTGGAGAGACCTTTGACAATAAATTATTTTACGTCACGTGAGACTGACATCCTTAATGACGGTCACAATGTCGTTATCTACCCAAAGAATCGCGGGGGTAAGTATTAGAAAACTGAATAGCTTTTTGCAGTCAGCAGCATAGGCGCTTTGGTCATGGATAAAGTGAACAGCAGGCCCATAGGTCACATCGCTCACCTGAGTTACCTTGGCCCTACAGTTACAATTTTTGAGATTTTTGCAATCTTTATTCCCATTAAAAATTTGATCCATATTTTGGCCCCAACAAGTCTTAAAAGGGTCAGAACATGACCGAAATTGAATTCAAACAACATGGGATGCCTCAACACCAATATGTCTAACATGACCTTGCTGTTATGGAAAAGATCAAGGTCGTCATGATATGAAATCAAAGGTCTTGCCATAAGAGATCTGTATACAAACTATGAAAGCTCTACTATGAATAGTTCAGAGGATATTGAATAGGTTGGTTTTCTTTAAAGTATGTTCAAACTCCAAGGTCACAAGAGCAACAACATGGTATCGAATCGAATAGGTTGGAAGCCCCGTGGGGATCCGGGTTGTTAGAAGAGGTTCTCAGTACCCCTTGCTTGTCGTAAGAGGCGACTAAATAGGGCGGTCCTTCGGATGAGACCGCAAATACCGAGACCCCGTGTCACAACAGGTGTGGCACGATAAAGACCCCTCCCTGCTCAAAGGCCATAAGCGCTGAGTGTAGGCCTAAATTTTGCAGCCTTTCACCGGCAATGGTGACGTATCCATATGAGCGAAAAATTCTTGGGTGGGACGTTAAACAATATATAATCAATCAATCAATAGGTTGGGTTTTCTTTAAAATAGGTTAAACTCCAAGGTTACAAGGTCAACAACATGGTATCAAATGAAGGTCTTGCCATAAAGAATCTATAACCACTGTACAAGCCCTGCCTTAAACAATTCACGAGATATCGAACAAGTTAGGTTTCCTTAAAAGTAGGTAAACTCCAAAGTCAAAGCCACGAGTTTAATCACTTTGATAAAATTAGGCCGTGTCTCGAGGAATGTGGATCTGAAAAATGAGAATCCTATCTCTCACCATCTATCTCTCACCATTCAAAATTTATGAGCAAGGTTTAGGTTTCTGACAGTCAGGAAGAAATGAAGATATATTACCAATACAAAATTAAGGGTAGGACTAACACGCATCCCTGGATATACCAGTGGTGGGATGAGGTGACTAAGCGAATAAGCATCCCCTGTCGACCCGCCGTGAGCCGCATATCTTGATCAGGTAAACGGAGCAATCCGTAGTCAAAGTCAGTGTGCAAAAGAATGGACTTTATTGATACCCTATGCCAGTTTGCATTGGTAGATTTTGCGAAATGCTGACTTTAAACGAGACTGTTAAAATTCCTGCAACATCAACACCGACTGATTTGCAAGCAGCCTCCCTCGATTTAAAAACAGACCAAGCAGAACAAGCTCTTGTGTATTGAATCAGTCGAAAGACATAAACAATAACGCCATATTCAGTTGATAATGGAATATTGCTACATAGATATAGAAAGTTGACGATGGAGATGGTGAAGTCATCCCGTTTGTCTTAAAGCTGCATTGTTTGTTTGCCGTCAACATCCGTGTTCAATAAAATATATAAGTATGAATCAGATGTGGGGGGAGACTATGTGGTGTCTTTATTTCGAGTCCACTGGAATATATCGAATCAACATATGAAGAAAAATGATTATAGTTAATAGATAACATAGTTTTCTCATGTAGAAGCTTGTGAATCGTAAGAATATAATAAAAGGTCAGCTTACAAGCATTTCGATCTGATTTAGTGTGGCCCTGCTATTCTTGAAAAGAATCAATTTAAATCAATGTCCTATTTTATACTTTGACCTCATACTCCCTGTTTCCATGAATTGAACAAACTTGAATTTGAACTACCTGAATATACTAGAATATAATACAACTAATCATGGTCCTGCTGTTGTTGAGATGAAAATTTTAAAAGATGTTTCCCTCTATAATCTTTTATAAAACTTTGATTCCCTATAATGGCCCCACCCTACTTCAGATACCACAATTTGAACAAACTTGAATCTGCACTAACTAGAGATGCTTAATATGACTAATCATGGTACTAGAGATGCTTAATACGACTAATCATGGTCCTAGAGATGCTAGATATGACTAATCATAGCCCTGTTGCTCTTGAGAAGGTTCTAAAATATTTTTCCCTATATATTTTCATGTAAAATTTATTCGTTGTTGTGACATCACTGTATTCCCAGGGATCGTGATTTGAAGAAACTCGAATCAACTTTAGTTTTAAAGAGTTGAGAGGGAGATTTTGTTTGTTTGTTTGTTTTACGTCCCGTCGAGAATTTTTCACTCATATTGAGGCGTCACCAGTTGTAGGTGAAGTACCACAAATTTAGACCTATGCTTAGCACTCAGGGCCGTGACAGTGAGGGTTCTTTAACGTGCCAACGCCTATCGTGACACGGGACCTCCGTTTTTAAGATCATATCCGAAAGACCCGTGATTCTCACTTCTAAATGCCGAGCGTTTGGCGAAGGAGCAATCACTCTTAGGTTTGACGCGGCCATGGCACGAGCGGGGCTTGAACTCACGACCTCCCGGTTACGAAACGAACGCTCTAACCACTGTGCTACTGCGACCGGTTTTTTAAAGGATTTCTTCCTATACATCCACATGTAGAAAGTGGATACCCTATTGTGGCCCCTTCAACCCTCCGAGCGCCATGATTTGCTTTACCCATTGTATACTAAAACGTTCGTTTTAGTAATTAGTAGATGAGGTCCAGTTTTGATTATATATCAATTTTTTTTTATAGCACACTAGTATGCTAATACAGTCGATTACAGGAAAAAAAAAATCCATTTCATGCAGTGGAAAAATGTAGCGACCAGAGTTTAAATTTTCTCTATAATACTGAAGTATTTGTGACCCGAGCGCTTATGGTCAGCAGGGTAAACCTTTAATGGTGGCTTGCTTCTCGTATTTTGATATTTTCAAAGAAATAGAGACTCAAACACCATACATATAAATGTTCATTCTCGTATATCAGAGACTAGACCGAGGTCCTAGTATGACGGTACCACTGCATCGACAATGTTTCCATGACAATTACCACTTATGCAACAGTCATACGCACCGATCGATTGGACAATAGATTATTTTTTCTTTTACAGTGGAAACCTCAATTCGTTTGGACCCCTCTGCTCGCTCAGGTAAACAAAATCACCTGCTTTCCTATCTCAACAGTCCTTAAAATACTTGGAGATATGATCATATAGCCCGTATATTTGTGGGAATGTTATTGAATTTGGCAGAACTAATGTTTACTCCATCTGTGTGAAACACCGAAGTTATTGCATTATCGCAGTCAATCTGCGGCTCTTTAAAATTCTTGATTCACTCATTTCGTGACATTTCTTTCATCTTAACTGGTTTATGAACCTTTAATGTTGCATTGGGGGGAGGGGGGTATTCTCTGTACGATTAAAATGCAGGTAACATTCACAGGATTGTTATGACATATTCAAAAGATCTTGACCGTGCCATTGCGTTGGTCAATATGCTTTTTATTTTTATTTATTAAATCCCCCCCCCCTCTCTCTCTCTCTCTCTCTCTCTCTCTCTCTCAAGATTCCAATAATGCACCCGATATACGATATATCATTAGATTCCAAACACACCCGAAAGTTTCAGATCTACAAAATGGACACAGGGTCAAGTGCAAAAATTATAAAAAAGCACTAATGTGTTTACGGTGCTAGTGTTGGGGCAAGCGCAGCGAGTGTATACTTTTATGTTTTGATATATACATAACAGGTATGTAGAATCAGAAATTTCCGAAGTTCCGACGTGTGTGAAAGGCTGTCAAAATATCTTAACATCTTGCAACACGGATTTAGACATTTGATCCGCCTATATATTTAACGCGGAAAATGTAAACGGTGCATTGTGACGTCAAATTGTTATCAATAACAACAAAATGTACGATGTGTAAAACAGTATCTAATTTAAACTAAGTGTGTTAAATATGACTTTTATTATCGTTACATATATGATGTCTTTCAGCACAAACAATTGAATACTGGTAGTTTGAGTTTTTCCCAAGTAATCCACTTATACTTTTGAATTTACGGCATGGATGATGTTTGAAGAAGAGTAGTGACACAAACTTGTGTGTTGAGACGTAGAGTACAATGGGTAGTATGTAAGTGAAGCTTGCGTAACGCACCCTCTGGTGAGAGAATGATTGCTTATATTTTTACTCTGGTAATGGAAAGTTAAGCTGATGCTGAAATATTTCGCTATTAATATCACAGGCTCGGTATTTATCTGTGTGTTGGAAAAAACCTAAATGCCCAGTTACTGAACGCTAGTCAGTGGAAAATTCTTGGTACGAGTTGAGCAGATGCGTTTTGGAGTCGTCTTTCGTAAGTCACCGGACACAAACGAAAGCAATGTAGCACAAAACGAAAGCAATGTAGCCCAGTTTTCGAGTTTTAAATACTTTTCTTTTTGTACAAATGTTACCATTATAGTTTGCTCTCTCGTTAGAATAGCCAATGATACGAACAATTACATTGTCCCTTCCTGAGGGCAAAAGAAAAAAGTTTTAAGATGCTAAAGATAGTAAAGGATGTACAAAAAAGATCTAGCACTACATCTACAAGCGTATTTACACTACAAATTACATCTTTATTGTTAAATATACCTATATCTGAATTGTATAACTAATACCAAAAAATTAATGTACTAGCGGAAAAAAGAAACGCAACTTTGTTTTCGATAGTTCTTATTTTACACGATTCATTGATGATTAGTTCATTGTTTGAATTTTTCGATTATTTGAGCATTGCTGAAAACATTTTGATGATTTTTGTAGTCCTATCACCGGCGATGTTTGCGTGAATAGCGTTAAAACAAGGATACACTACGCCGTTTCCTTATCCAAAATCAGTAGCGCTGACTTCCGTCGCTGCTCTTAATCTCCTTAACTCCGTGGCCGAGTGGTTAGAGCACTGCGCTCAAAATCACAAGACCTCTCAACTCTAGTCGGCGCGGGTTTGAGTTTGCCAGTTTACTTTCGGAAGGTCGGTGGTCTCTTCCTGAGTGCATTGTATCTGGGTTCTCTCCTCCACCTACAAAAACTGAACGCCACCAGATAACTGAAAAATTGTTGAGTGTGGCGGAAAACAACAAACAATCAATAATCTCCTTAACACTGACCCCATCAACGTATATATTATCCTTTGAGGGATATTATTCCACTCCAAAATAAGGGCCCCGTGGAGATCCGGGTTAGAATAGATCCTCAGTACCCCTTGCTTGTCGTAAGAGGCGACTAAATGGGGCGGTCCTTCGGATGAGACCGCAAAAACCGAGGCCCCGTGTCATAGCAGGTGTGGCACGATAAAGATCCCTCTTTGCTCAAAGTCCATTAGCGCCGAGCATAGATCTAAATTTTGCAGCCCTTCATTGGCAATGGTGACGTCTCCATATGAGTGGAAAATGCTCGAGCAATCAACCAAAATAAGGGCCTGCATAAGTTGAGCAATGTTATATGTAACGTTGGCATACTTCCTATCCCTTCTGTCCAGCTCGTACCACAAATGCTCTATTGGGGATAAATATGGACTGTATGATGGCCAGTCAAGAATGGGACGTTGTTTTGATCCAAGAAGTTACGATAAACCTTAGCAATATGGGGCCTCGCGTTGTCCTGCTGCAACATAAAGTTACATTGATGGATAAGAGGAAAGACGTGCGGTCTTAAGACCTGATCCTGATATGTTACTGCTGTAAGATTGCCATGGATAACCACGAGTTGTGTTTTTACGTAGTGAGATATCCCTGGTCAGACAATTACAGACCCTCCCCGAATCTGTTGTTTTCCCTTTCTCAAGCGTCAGAATATCGCTCACCACGATGTTGATAGACACGTTGTCGTTCATGTGACCTGTAAAGCTTGAAGAGAGACTCGTCAGTAAACATCACGCGTCTCCAATGGGGGACCAAACGAAATCGATTATGTGCATGTGCAAGCAGCCACTGCATTCAACATTGGTGTCAGCTCTGCGTAAGTGGCGGATCAACCAGGGACGTTGTGGCCGTAAATGGAACTCCCGCAATCGATTTCTGACTGTTCTAGGACACACTGACTGACCAGAGTGCCAACAACTTGACAAGTCGTCTCCGTCGCTGTCTGAAATCGGTAACGGAGGTGCAAGAGATGTATGCCTATATCTTGACGTCGCGATGTAAAGCGCAGGCGTCCTCTTCTGGAACGGTAATCAAATCCCCCTGTGGCAATGAGATGCCCAACTAAATGGAATAATTCTGTGTCATGTACAGCATACTGCTGGGCTACATGACGTTGCGAATGTCTCTGCATGATCAGAGCATTCACCCTACCCCTATCGACTTCATTCAATCCCAGCATTTCGCTCTACAATCGCTTAGAAAAGAAATGTTGTGTAGCTGAGATGCACTGCTCCAATGTTGGATTTGTAATGATTTACCAGAACATAAGGTGCAGGAGTACGCTTTCTTGAAAACTCTGCCGAAAGCACGCAGCGTCGAGTGGGGGTCGCGGTCGGCTGAATTCTAACTAAAGAACATGTTCACAGTGCATGGAAGTAGCTCAGAGTCAAATTTAATTAAATTTTGTCGAAGTGTCTAAAAGTTGTATTACAAAAACCGAACTTGCGTTTCTTTTTTCCGCTAGTATACACTGCGAAGGAGAAAAAAACCAACCAACCAAACAAACAAAAAGGACCGAATACAAATTGAAATGAATGCCAGAATGTACTTTTCTAATCATAATGAAAAATAATGATACTACATTTGATCTTATTTCAAAGACAATGCGATCTAAGAGTGAATTAAGAAGGGAGCATAAACATGTATTAGATACTTTTAACAGTGATATCTGGAGGGCCCCTACCTTCGGGATCGGAGTATGAGCTGTCTGATATCCGGTTCCACTGGGGCCGCTACAGCACCAGGGGATCGGAACACAAAGTCAATGGGAAGGCCTTTCCCATGGAGGTAAGTCTCCTTTATTCCCATCATTGTCGACCGGCCGCAGTAGCTCAGTGGTAGAGCGCTTGTTTCGTAACCGGGATGTCGTGAGTTCGAGCTACGCTCCTGCCATGATCGCGTCAAACCTAAGACATAAACATAGGTAATGATTGCTCCTTCGCCAAACGCTTAGCAGTTTGAAGTGAGAATCACGGGTATTTCGGTCTTTCGCGGTGAAACCCTCACTGCTACGGCCATAAGCGCTAAGCATACAATGTAGGTCTGAATTTGTGGTACTTCATCTAAAACTGGTGACGTTTAAACATGAGTGAAATATTCTCTACGGGAAGTAAAAAAAAATCCACCTTACTAATCAACCCTTCATGATCATCATTCTAATATTTGGTGAGAAAAAAATAATCGCCTATCATACAATGGCCACATGCTTTGATATTTCATATAATTTTTACCATGTTCGGGGAAATGACGTAACGATAAAGTGAAACTAAATTGTAAGATCGCAGATTCATGGCAATTCCCTTAAATACTCTTTAAATTTCATCGATATGAGTTTGTATTTAAGAGCTACCAATAATTCTTATATATACAACGAATTAAAGACTTGACTTTTTGACATCATAGACAGTAGTAGCTTCTTCAACAAAAATGGAAAAAGAAATATTCATATCTAGTGATCAGTCATTCAAAAAATTACTTTCTTAAATACTACTCTGATTCTACGCACAAGTACTCTGAAGTTGATATTGAAAAGGTTGACAATATCTTTGTAGTTTTTGGTGGTCAGGTCTTCCGACAGTCTGTTGGAATTCCCATTGGCACGATTTGTGCTACTTTGTTAGCAATCTATTTTTATATTCTTATGACGCAGAATGTATTCGGAAGCTTCTACACAAGAAGAAAAAATACCTTAATGTGGCCTTCATCTCAATATTTAGATATAGCAACGACGTTTTATCTTACAATAATCATTTTTAAGGCGTCGAACTTGCTAGAGAGCCTTCTAGCGATCATGTAAAATTTTACCTCTACATTGCTTTTCATCTCAATGGGCGAAATCAAATAGTGCCTATTGGTTTTGAATGTTTCTTATGATTCAAGACTTTGAAACATTGAATTTAATTGATATTTGAAAAACACAATACCATTTCCGTTGTTGATGTCGTTGTGTATTATTATATCGTTGTCCAATAGTTAAATAACGATTGTTTGGTAAGAGAAGTTCATTATTTGCAGATAGATTTACTATAAAAAAGATTTTTGCGCGAAATTTGTGTCGTACGAGATCATTAAGTACTTACAAAATAACCCGCTCAAATTTGGTTTTCATTTATATCTATAGTCTCGTAGTTTCACCAAGAATCCTTATTTCAGATCAGTAGAAAAAGATAAAACTAAAGTGGTCACGGTTAGGTTGCTATTCCAAAAACACAGACTATTTCCAGTTTTGTTTTCGGTAATCTCGATCACGATTTTAAATTAAACAAAACGAAAGTAGCGTGTGCATCGCGGCGAAAATAACAGGTTATTTTGCGGAGAAACCCAGGCTAGGTAGCATTCATTGGAAATTGAATCTTATTCAGAATTCTAATAACCTTACTACATATTACTTTGAACTTTCATATTGTTTGATATTATTGAAAACAGAGAGTTAATACCGTATAATTGTTACATCATACATGAACAGAGGATATAACTTCTATAAACAAGTAGTCTCAATATGAAGCAGTTATATGTTTTTCAGCATTTTTCGTCTGCAATTTTAAGTTATTTATTATAGCCTTTGTAAAATAAGTAGTCTTGAGGGGATATTATCTAGCATGTATGAACTTGTTAGGATAAATAACTTCAGCCCAAGCTCTCTTCTTTATTTCTTTTAATGTAAATAAATACATATTGCTGACATTTCACAAATGACTGTAATGCTTTTTTATGTACTTAAACACGAGGAAATGTCTCCTGTGACACTCAACATTTCTTCTCTTACTTTCTCTAATTTACCTGCCCTCTAAATTTATTGAGAACCCTAATGTATATGATATTGCACTCGACGCCTTTGTGGCCCTTCAGGCGTTTGATTATTTATGTGTCTATTCGATATATCCCAGTGAACTGACCAATAAAAGACAACACATAGTCTTTCATATCTCCTTCATATGTAGATATTTCATTAAATAAAGATATTAAAGGCAAACAACTAACAACTCAGCTTTACAACAAACTGGAGTATTTCAGCTTTTCCATCGTCAACTTCTCATATTTATGTAGAAGTATTTCACCATCACCTGCATATTGTGTTTATGCCTCTCAACTGATTCAATACGCAAGAGCATGTTCTGTTCATAATCAATTTTAAAATGTAGGCAGGCTACTGACAAATAAGTTGATGTTACAGGGGTTTCAACAGGTTCAAATGTTTGTGTCATGTATGAATCGTAATATCTCTGAAATACTAAACTGGTTTAAACAATAAATATGATAGATGTATTTGTAATTATCAACTATGCTAGATCTTCAGGAGTTTACTTCGTTCGTTTGTATGTGTATCTGCCCGTTTGAGAATTTTTCGCTCATTTTGAGACGTCAACGACTCTAGTTGAAGTGCCACTTGAGACCTCTGCTTAGCGTTCATGGCCCTGCAAGTGAGGCATATCGTTTCAATTATCCATGCAACATAGGAACATTTGCGTTTTAATACAAGTTAGTGTGGCCATGTTACTGCTCAAAAGGGTCTGTTTTAATTCATTTCCTTTGTATTCTCATATGAAACTTTGTGGTCCCTGCATTGGATAAACTTGAATTAGCATTCCTGGAAGGTGCTTCCATATTAATGAAAAGGTGAAGATAACGAACAGTGATCAATCTCATAATTCCCACAAGGAATACAAAATTTAAGAGTAGGACAAATACAGACCCCTAGATATACCAGAGGTGGGATAAGGTGCCTTGCAGAAGTAAGCATCTCCTGCCGGCCGGTCACACCCGACGTGAGCCGTATATCTTCATCAGGTAAACGGAGCAACCTGCAGCATTAACCACTATGAAAAGAACGGCCTAACAATTAGTATGAAACACGTTCGACAACATTTGACCCAGTGGTAGGTTGTATAGGCAAACTAAATTTAGATCGTTATAACGACCATAGAGTTAGCGAAATGCTGACTTTAAACGAGACTGTTGAAACCCCTACAACAACTTATTTGTCTAATCATACACAAAACAAAGCTCTTGCGTATCGAACATACACCTATTTGAGAGAGATACACACCATATGCAGGGGTATAATGGGAGTTGACGATGGAGAAGCTGAAGTCACCCCGTGTGTCATGAAGTTGATTTGTTAGTTTGCCGTTAAACTGTGTTCAATAAAATATCAAAACCCTATCTAATATGACAATGGTCCTGCTGTTCTTGAGAAAATTTTAAATTTTCCCTATAGATGTTGTACTATAAACGTTCAAGAAATATCATCATAAACGACGCCCTGTTTCAGAATTTAGGCATGTTCGTTTAATGCAGGATAATGCTCCATCACATCTGAGTTTGTGAAGCAATTTTTTAAGTCGAAGGTTACCGTCTTGCCACACCCACCATACTCTTCAGATCTAGCCCCATGCGACTTTTTCTTTTTTCAGTCACATTGAACGTACTATTGTATCCTTGTGAAGAGTTAGCCTAGATGTTTGCTTAATCTAGCTTTACGTAGCTGCTTCGATTTTGAACGCAGCCTAGTACTAGCACTATGCTAAAACAGTATTCGTGATTTACCTACCTATCTAGTACTTTTACACCTAGAGATATATAGGGCAAGGACAAGCAATTTCCACTTTTCTCAACTTCCCCCAGACGCGGATTATATGCATATTATTGTTTTTTTTCTTTGGTAAAGTTTTGTAAATATCCTATAAACATAAGATCAATCCCCATTAAAATTTCAAAATTTCCTTTATGCTTTAATTAATTAGCATTGGCAAATGAGTTTTCCGAGTATCATCTCAAATGTTTTAAAGTTTATAAATCACTTGCATGTTTCTCGAATTTAATCTAGTTCTGTGATAGAAGGACCAAAGCCCTTCCCCTCACATTTTCGAAAACTAGTGTCTCAATTTACATTTAATCCTCCACCAACTCTGTGAGAATGTTCCTCTCAATACAACTTTCCAATATGTCGATGATCGTAGAAGGTACAGCGTAGTGGGCGATCTAGAAGGGATTGAAAGAAAACTCCATTTAGAAACTTTTCTCCATAGATTTATAGTCGTACAACGGAATATCTAGTGGGGGTTACAAACCTACACTCTTGACTGGAAAATATGAACTAAAAAGGGGTTACTTTGTACCATAAGAGAAGACCCAATCCCCCCTTTTGGTATTAAATAACACGATCTAAGGTGCAACACAACATCCATTTGAAATTTTTCAGGACCAGACTTTGAAATTGTGCATACCAAGGTATAACAACCATGATTTATATCAAACAAGTACCAAGAGCTTAGGATAAAAAACTGAACGGCACCAAATAACTGAAAACTTGAGTGTGGCGAAAAACAGCAAATAATCAATCAATCAATTTTCTGTTGTTTCAGTGTATTTTATTTCGATTGAATCACTCACCGTTGAATTTCACATACACGTAGACTAATAATTACAAAATGGAATTATAAGGAATACGTGTGTAAATTTATAATGTCATGGTCAGTGGCGTGGCTTGCCTTGAAGTGAAGTGTACGCACAGTGATAAATTCAGAATAGGCTGGGGGTCTAGGGACTGTCTTAAGGTCCCCAGCGGGTCCAGAGCAAGGCGTTGGTGGGTGTCCAGGGTTGAACCCCCGGAAGCTCATGGGTTTTGAGGCTTTTAAGGTTACATTTATGGGTTGGTCTAGCTATAAAATCATCCATAATAAAATGAAAAATGAACAATCATTTTTGTTGTCAAATTGATGTGTACGCACGGGTGTTTTGCGTCAATGGCAGCTACGCCACAGATGGGGGAATAGAAATGCAAGGGAAGCACGGGGTAATTGATACATAACTGGATTTGTTGATTATACAACCACCTTAATACAAACAACCTAAATAAACCTCTATAAACGATGTTTTCTTTCATCTTAACAATGTCGGATGTAATTTCACACGGATAAAATTGACCCTGTTCATGACCTTATTGTCTGATTTTTTGTTCTTAGGTGCAGCTTGTTCATTGGAATGCTGCCATGTACCCAAACGTTGAGGAAGCTGTTGGAAAGGAAAAAGGAATCTGCATCATGTCGCTGTTTGTGCAGGTTTTTGTTGATATTATGATCGAGTTATCCCTCGTTCTATACTAGCTACATCATCTATGACGAGTTTTCATAGGTCACATTTCTATCCCTTCCCGATTGTTGTTCGTCTTTTTAAAACTGAAACAATTTTGGTATGAAGCTTACTTTGGTGTAGGAGAAATTCAAGATCCCGACCTCAGGGACTTAGAGGTGAATGAAAATTTCAAAAGATTTTAGTCTTTAAATAATTGAAAGGACGGGAGCCTCTACAATAATTGCGAAACATTTGGTCTTGGGCATACTCGGGCAGCGGGATGGAGCTAAATGTATGTGAATCATATATACTGATTAAATCTTTAAGCATGATCCCTATTGTTTATAAAGTTGATTAAAGATCAAGTCCATTTTAAGTTGAGATGGGGAGGGGTATGGGTTCACTAAATTTGTCTGTTCTATTTATTTAATCGAATGTTCGAGGCTTCTCTAGTCCCATATGTTATATCATTATCAAATAAATTATTTTCGTGAGAAAAATATTCCTGAGCCGTCAATAAGATGCATATTTTTGGCACATAATTTTGTGGTTGAAGAGCAGTTATCAATTCATTTGGTAAAATTGTTATCTTCTATTTGATTCTTAGTAGAATAAAGTGCCCCATGTATTTGATGTCACTCCTGTGTAATATTAAACATAGGGAACATTTTATCATACCTACGTACTATATAAAAGGGTTTTTCCAAACACACTTTATAAAAGATTAATTATTCTACTGAAAATTACGGGACTATTAGGATTTCCTATCCCATGGGATTATGATAGGATTTTTGACGGATTTAAAATCCTGCCACTCTCCTATAGGATTGTCGTCTTTGGAGGCTGATATCTATTATTCTACAAGGATGTTTGAGCTCAACCGTGGACTATGACATACTGCTAAAAGGTCCCACCACAGGCAATTTTTCACAAAACCTTTACCATAAAGCAAAAAAGTCTGGATTTTGTCGTGTCCAGAGTTAAATGTCGCACTGTTTTATTGTTGTGTGTTTTCTCTTTGAATCATAAGTAACTCTGTGCCACGAAAATTAAACGTTGACCTACATGAAAATAAATGTTTTGCAACAGTTCTTTATGTTTTGTTGTAGATTGGAAAGGAAAATACGGGTATTCGTGCACTTTTCCCAGAAAGTCTTGCTGAGATTGCTTACAAAGTAAGTGAATTAGGAGATAACTTTTCTCTCTCTTTGTTTAAGCTCACAGGGATGAATGTCTGGGGAGCTGTGTCATACTCCGGACGTCGGATGGCATACACTGCAAATAAGCAAGTTTAAAATGTGATGATATTTCAAAGAAAATGTTAATACTACATGATTCAAACTTACATGGATGATGCACATAAATAACCATTCATGATATGTATGCACCATCTGATCTTATTCTGCAAGTAAGTGACTTGGTTCTATGCCCATAAATTGTTAATATATATATATATGTGTGTGTGTGTGTGTGTGTTAAATCATATACATAATACTTTATTGATAGTTTGAATCATATTCATAATTTAATCTCTTCATGGATTCCAATGATTTATAAACGTATGCTACAATAATATTGTCCTTATAACGCTTGTGGTGTCTCACAGATCCAAGTAAGTGACGTCCCCTCATATCAATATTTTACGGAGTAGGTCTATCTGAAAATTTGACCTTCGTCTATTCTCAGTTTATGGTCGTGGAACCAGATTTTAATTTTTGCATCCTTAAATACCCAGGTCTTAGTGTCCGTTTAACACCTGAGGAATATGTAGAGAATAGACGTTGACCGAGACTCTAAAATGTGAATATGTACTTTTTGTAACGATGGTCAATCCTCGTTAACTAGCTTCTCGGTATACCAAACTTGCTGAGATAATTGTAAATACAAAGTTCTATGTAAAGCCCGTTTTTAGCTCACCTGAACCGATGGCTCAAGTGAGTTTTTGTAATCAAAACTTTCCGTTGTCGGTGGTGTTGTCGTCGTCGCCGGCGGCGTAGACGTTTCACATTTTCATCTTCTCCAGAACCACTGGACCAATTTCAGTCAAACTTGGCAAAAGGCATCCATGGGTGAAGGGGATTCCAGTTGATTAAAATGAAGAGCAATGCCCTTCTCCAAGGGGAGATAATAGCAAAATAGTGAAAAAATACTGACAAACTAGGAAATTCTTCAGAACCATCAGACCAATGTCAATCAAACTTGGTACAAATCATCCTTGGGTGAAGGGGATTCAAGATTGTTCAATTGAATGGACACGCCCTTTTTAAAGGTCAGATAATTACAAAAATGCAAAAATAGGGTGGGGTCATTTAAAAATCTTCTCAAGAACCACTGGGCCATTGAAGTTCAAATTTGCATGGAAGCTTTCTTACAAAGTGCAGATTCAAGTTTGTTAAAATCATGGTCCCTGGGGGTAGGGTGAGGCCACAATAGGGTATCAAAGTTTTATATGTGAAAGTAAAGGCAAAAATCTTAAAATCTTCTTCTGAATAACCACTATTTACATGATAGCTTTCTGACATGGTGCAATTTCAATTTGTTAAAATCATCCCTCCCCCCCCCCCCCCCCCAGGGTAGGGTAGGGGCAGAGAAGGGGATCAAACTTTTACATGCGAATATATAGTGAAAATATTTAATATGGGCCAAGGTGACTCAGGTGAACGATGTGACCCATGTTATGAGTTCCTCGCGACTGACATAAATTTCGATGTTAAAGTTTAAACTTGGAATTTGATATATTCACTACTGATCTTTACAATTTATGCTATCCAGCAAGCTTTGCTGCCTACTGACATATAGACTAACGGACATATAAAGCACGACCTCATACTATATTGTAGAAAATTTACATTGTACACGAATTATTCAAATAGGCATGAATTCGGAAAGTAATATATTCTCTATACATTGGTTCAAATACTGGAGGCACTCTAGCTTAAAGGAAAGTAGTTCCGTGATTTAAAATTATAATGTAGAAAAGCAAATGAAAATAATGTTTTCAAAGAAAAAGAAAGGAAAATTCTAGTACTAATTTCAATTATTTGTTATATATTCAGGGACGTCAGAAGACAACCAATGCGCCATTTAATCCTGTTGGTTTATTACCAGGTAAATACCAGAAATACAGAAAGAATATATCGTAAAGATCACGTTAACGGAACTCTCCAAACTGGAAGTCGATAGATTTTATATTACTAATGTTCCTTTCCGAAGAAGACACATGATGTAAGAATCAAGTACCTGTTAAATTAGATAAATAATGAACGAAAAAACAGAGGTGTTCTAAAACACAATATATGTTGATGTTTCTCTGAACAGAAGTGACGATACTTTGATCTGAGGCGTTTGTATAATTTCAGAAACTGATGTTTTACAAAGAGTTGCCAAACCAAACTACATTAGAAATTATATATATATATATATATATATATATATATATATATATATATTATTGGTTTGCATAAACTTTAGGTGTGGTTTTCGGTGTATACATGAATCATACCTTTGATACCTAAAACGGCACATGATTGTAGAGTACGAAGTTGTTGGACTTTCTAAATTCAACTTTAGAAACTTAAATAAAGAGCATTTCAGGTTCTTTAAAAATATTTTGAAACTCGTGAGATTGTCATGTTGGTATCTTGTATACAGTAGTCTGTGATGATTAAGGAAAGTGTGAAGATAGCGAACTGTGATCAATCTCATAAATTTTATAGAGATTGCAAAATTGAGAGTAGCACAGACACGGACCCCTAGAAACACCAGAGGTGTAATCAAGAGTCCAGGAGGAGTAAGCATCGGTTGTTTACCTGTTACATTCATCGTGATCTCTATATCTTGATTACGTAAACTAAAGTAATCTGTAGATACAGTTACTGTGTAAGAACAGCCTAACAATTGGTATGAGACACATAAGACAGTACTCAACCTAGTGGTCAGTTATATTTGCAAATTAGATCATTATATCGATCTTAGAATTTGCGAAATGCTATCTTTTAACGAGACTTTTGAAACCCCTACATCAACTTATTTGTCAGTAGCTTGCCGAGGCTTAAAAAATGATCAAACGCAGAATAAGCTCTCGCATATCGAATCAGTTGAGGTACAAAAAACCATATACAGGTGATAATGGAATGCTTCTACACAGTTTGTCATTAACGTCTATTTTCGATAAAATATTCAAATGTGAAGCAGATTGGAAGACTCAGTGGTGTCTTTTATTTCGAGTTCGCTAGGATATATCGAATCGACAAATGAATGAAAGTGAATGTTGTTAATAGATAAAATAACGTCGATGTATCTAAATGTTGAGTTAAGGCCCCAAGAGATTTGTCATCACATGTAGAAGTATTTGGATAAATGAATAGAAAAAACAGGGTAGATGATAAAGAGCAACACAATTCCTGTCTATGGGAATTGCAACAGACCGTTGGAAGACCTGATCACTAAAGACTATGTAGACAATTTTTGTTTGTTTTGTTTTACGTCCCCTCGAGAATTTGTCACTCATAATGAGACGTAAATGAGGAACTTCTGCAGTTTTCAATACTTACAGTCACTGTGTGTATTCTGCGTAATTTCTATTGAAATTCATTGCGTGTCATTTACAACTATGAAGACACATTTTGCTTCAATGTACATTTAGTTAGATCAGGTTAATTAGTACTGTCTGTCCACGTGTGAATATACACATTACATACACTCCACCATCTGTTTCGTGGCATTGTTGAAATCGTAGGAAAATATTTTACCTTTTTTTGGGGGGGGGGGGGGGGGGGTTAATGAATAAAGCTTATCTATTTTATGTGATGTTTATTTTGAGTTTAGAGTTTGTCTTTCTTAAAATATTTCCTTTTGTCTTTGTTTAAATATAGAAATCATTACCAAAAATGGAGGCAAGTCGAGATCAGGTGACTTTCAATTGTTACGTTTCAATAACTTACAGGTCAATAATGCTTATATTTTCTACACCTGAAAGTATGCATAAAAAAAAGAAAGCTATAAATAATGTCTTCCTTTTGTTTATTCAACATGGGATAAAATTAAATGTCTGCAATGTTTGCGACTATCAAATCATTTTACTATTAACTAAATATCAACTTCAGAGTCTCTGTGCATAAAATCAAGTGGTATTTAACAAATTAAAGTGAAGATTGACTGTTTGAATTTGTTGAAAGTACAATGTAGAAATGCAGTACACACGGTTGGTGCTTCCAAATGCTATAATAGTAATACCCACCCACCCCCTCCTTGTAGACTCAACCGTAACTAAAATACATGTGGTCTTGACACAAATTACAAGTAACATAATTCATGAGAATCGCGGGTAACTTGGTGTTTGAACTTTGCAAACATTGTACTTGTTTGAATAGTAAACACCGTGCAAACATCGTTCTTGTGTGCCAATCTTGAACACCGTGGCAACATCGTTCTTGTGTGTCAGTCTTGAACACCGTGGCAACATCGTTCTTGTGAGTCAATCTTGAACACCGTGGCAACATTATTCTTGCAAACTGTCTTTATCCAGTGAAGTATTTATGATGTCTAGACTTTGTGACCAGCGGAAAAACATTGATAATGCATGCTTATGATGAAAAATATGGTTTTGATGACAAACTGAATTTCGTAGCCACCGGGTTATAATAAAACAAAAAGCCAAATATGGAATATGAGTGACATGGCCTGTATTTGTTCCGAATCGACCTTGTGAGTGTCTATATAAACGAAGGAGAAAAAAAAGGAATATTCTAGAAGTTGTCATCAATCAATGAAATTGGCCTCTAACATCGATCATAAAATATCTAATTAGATTGGTCGAATAGGGTTTTTTTTTTTCTTTTACGTCCCATTCGAAAATTTTTGACTCATTTAGAGATGTCTCCAGATATAGATCAAATAGCAGAGTTCAAACTGGTGTGTTTGGAAATTGACATTTTATTTTTCAGTTACAATCTGTGTTTGAAGAAACGACGTCTTCAGTACCATGCCGTGTTTGTCATACTATGGAGAATGAGGGGGTGGGGTGGATTTTAAAGTTTACCTATGTAATGCACAAGTACATGGTCAGGTTAAAAGGTTCAATGAAATATTAAATGAATGACTCTGGTCGGTATATTGCTCATAAATGTTTTAACGAATTTCGTAGACCAGTCACGGTAGCTCAATGGTTAGAGCTTTCGCTTCATAACCGGGAGGTCATGGGTTCGAGACCCGCTCTTGCCACGGCTGCGTTAAACCCACGATGTAAACATAGTGATTGCTCCTTCGCCAAACTCTCTGCATTTGGTAGTGAGAATCACGGGTCTTTCGAATATGACCTTAAACAGAGGTCCCGTATTGCGGAAGGCGTTGCCACGTTAAAGAGCGCTCATTGCTACGGTCCTGAGCACTAACCATAAGTCTAAATTTGTGGTACTTCACTTACAGTTTGTGTCGTCTCAATATGAGTGAAAAATTCTCCATGGGACGTAAAACAAGCAAACAAACAAAATAGAATTTGGTATTTCTTGCAGATCAATATTGCACCGAGTTCAGTTTGAAGAATGCTATATGACTTGCATTTCATTTGCTTCTTGTCTTAATTTTGTACGTAATTTCTATAAAGACTACATTTGTATATCTAGAGCCAGATCTTCGAGATTACTGGACATACGAGGGATCACTGACCATGCCGCCCTGTTTTGAAAGCGTCACGTGGATTATTTTTAGATATCCCATGATGCTATCGGCAGAACAGGTAAGATTAGTTGTTATATTGATCTGATTTTATTCATCCTGAATTAAATTGATATATACACTGAAATACTTGTGTTTTTCAAACTATTTGAAGGTAAATTCGTATAATATTCAACTATTTGTGTACGCTTGGTGTCTGTGGCAAAATTCTAACAGTGCTAGAAAACTTCGCACTAGTAAATCTTGTTCTAAAGGCCTTTCTATCCATTGCCTGACGACATTTTGACCTGTTTATCAACCTTTAATCTAATTATGAAGAACCTGAAACACTCTGTACTTTTGCATTATACGTAAAATGGCTTAATTAATAATTAGTGGGTGTGATCTTTCCGATTGTGCCTGACGGGATCAGGTTAGAGTAGGTCATCAATACGCCTTGTTTGTCATTGGAGGCGAATAAATGGGGCGGTCCTTTGGATGAGACCGCAAAAACCAAGTCCCCGTGTCACAGCAGGTGTGGCACGTACCGAACAAAGGTCTAAATTTTACAGCCCTTCACCCGAAATGGTCGGTTGGTTGTATAAAATTGTCTAATGTTTCTCTCGAGAACCTTTCACTCATATGGAAAAGGTGACGTCTCCATATGAAAAGGCTAAGACAACGAACAAGTTTCAATCTCGTAATTTCTATAGAAAATACAAATCAGAGAAATGGGCAAACACAGATTCCTGGACATACCAGACGTGGGATCAGGTGCCTAGGAGGAGTAAGCATCCCCTGTTAACCGGTCACACCCGCTGTTAGCTCTATATCTTGATCAGGTAAACGGAGTAATCCGCAGTCAGAATCAGTGTTTCAAGAACAGCCTAACAATAGGTATAAAACACGTCAGACAGCATTTGACCTAATGGAAGGTGGTACTGTCGAACTAAATCGTAATAACAACCATAAAATTTGCGAAATACTGGCTTTAGACGAGACTTTACAAACCCCAGTAACTTTAATTTGCTTGTCAGTACCCTGTCTCAATTTAAAAACTGATCATATGCACAACAAGCTCTTGCGTATCGAATCAGTTGAGGGATATAAACAACATATACAGATGATAATGGAATATTGCTATATAGATAAGGGAAATTGACAATGGAGAAATTGAAATCATCCCATTTGTCATAAAGTTGATTTGTTAGTTTGCTACAAAAATCTATTGAGTGAAAAATTTTCGAGTGGGGCGATAAACAATATACAACCAACTATCTTGAACTACTAATTGAAAATTTCACATATTTACAACTTGAGCCAAATGTTAGATACTTTTATATTATTTAATACTTTTCAGTGGCAATACATCATGTGATAGGAATGGGTTGTCATGTGCTCTACTACTGATAGGGGCATTCGTGTTCCACAATCACGTTTTGTTCAATTTAATCATATGATTTTATCATTGTTTTCCCATTCTTTGTAGATCGACGATTTCAGAAGATTATACATGTATTCCAAAGATCAGAGGCCCTCTAACGGTTGTGAAGGTCGATTACTGGACAACTTCCGGCCTGTAATGCCACTGAACGGAAGAGTAGTGCGAGCCTCTTTCCAATGACATTGTATTATTGTATCATAAATATCGAACGTTGTATATCCATATCGCCTATTTATTAAGTATTTAAAAGATATATGTTTGTATTTGTGCCATTATTTGAATGCTTTACAGGGCGAGATCTGTGTGACGTCGTTGGGTTTAAATTTATACAACCTACATTATTTTCCATTATTATGTATCGTTGTAATCAATGGAATATACTTGCTTATTTTCCAGTGTGTTCAGATTCACGGAAAGAAAGGTAATCTGGCCACTGTATCCAACGCGATCTCGTTAAAGTACCATTGTTGTCAGGATTTTGAACTTCCACAGTAGACTTTTAAAGTAAATGGACAATGTTTTCTTATTCGAAGCTCTATCACCATGGTATTTTTCTCCCGATGGCAAACCTAGACATTTTCGTAGTGTTGGGAAACATGATATGTATATCGAGGGCTTGGTGTAAAATAAATGTGCATGATTGATAATATCGAAGTCGAGAACATGCTCTCGGCTTGGACTCAGTTAATACTACTGTGTAACAAATCGTTTATTTCCACCTTACATTCGAATACAACACAACCACAATGTTCACAAGATATGACACTGTTTACATAACAGAAAACGTGATATAATCTTTCTAGTGGAGGTAAGGTTTGTAAACAAAGGTTTCAAATTGAATATTCCTGTTGAGTCGAATAAATAAATGACATGTATATTTAATTTAAAAAATGTTATATGTAGTGTTGATATCAAAAATCATATTATATAAACTTGCATAATTCTATGGAGTTACATAGTCTTTTAAATTCTGTTTGAGCAGCGGAAGTTTTTTTTTTTGTTGTTGCTTTGGCAACACCCAAAACATTTAGTCAGCTTATATGAACTCGGTAAAAAAATTTGGTCAAACGTTTATCCATTATTGATGTTACCTTTTCACAATTTCAATCCACTGATTAATTTTAACCACACTGGCCATGATTGAGGTAACCATGGGTACAAGGGAATGTCCCGTTCTAAAATACTGAAAATACAGCGGTGTGGTTTTCTCTGTTTGCTAATCAATGTCAAAAAACAAACATCTTATAATAATTACACCGTATATCCCTCTCATGAGTACTTTATGTACCGTTTACGATACTCTTGTTGGAAATACATGAGGGCAAGAACTGCGACGCGAAACACCAGCATACTTCATGAAGCGAGTATGCCGGCGTGAAGTTTTACAGTTCGTACTATAATGTATTTCAAAAGTGAAGGTTTTATATTTCTATTCTACTTTCATTTCTGTCGGAATTTCCAGCTGTTGACATAAACATGCTATATCTATCAAGATGTTCACATATGCATCGCATTCATGTGGAAGTGGTTATTATTACAAATGGTAAAGATGTCGAAAGACATGGGAAATTTAAAGTATTGGAATATAGAAGAAATTCTCTCAGAATTCAAAACCACAAGGGTACATTTTGTCAAATCAATATATAGGAACCCTCATGTAGTTTACAAAAAGGGCAAGAAAATAGTCACAATGGGAATTTGAAGTCTTCCATTTTCTGTAGTTCTCTGGGAAAACATTGTGACAGACCAGAGAGATATAGATCCACCCCTATGAAAACCTTCGATTTACGGCGCAGGAAAAAAAAATGCGCAAGGTTGAGGCCTTATACCGTTGTATTCTTGCATAGCCGTCTCAGAAATTTAATATAAAAAATCCTAACATATTTTCCCGCAAAACTTGTGTCCAATCATACCTTCAAACATTTATTAAAGTCCCATGTGACCCGGAAACTCACAGTTTCAAATAATTTTGTTTGTTAGATATTTTTACAGAGAGCTACAGATCTGTAACTAACATTTTCTGCAAGAACAAGATGGATCAGGTGAGTGTTATCGACTATGAGAATCTTACTCTAATCAGTATTTCTTATAGAAACTAGCCATTTGTATGCATGTACTTTGTTTAAAAGAAAATTTGGGGGGGGGGGGGGGGGGGGGACGACATATTTCAAAAACCCAATACTTCATCATGGAAAAAAAAATGGCGCGCGACATTTCATCCAATAGAACCTTAACGAATCCCGGCGACAGAAATAAAAACTTTTAGTTATATCATCTGGCGCCTGAGATAAAACGTGATTTTTGAAACCTACGAGAATAAGGAAAAATTGTAATTTACGACCCACATCAATATGTATCTTTCAAGGTTAATCGGATATTTATGTTCTCGGCTATTATTGTTTTGTCTAGAGACGTGGTAAATGTGCAGTAAGGTCCCTCAAGACCTTGAATTCACTCAAGGACATCTTTAAAAAGAGAAAAAATATTAATGTAAGTTCAGTAACCCTATTACACTGTGACGATTGTTTGACGAATTACGTATGGATTTGAATTCCTTAGAATCATATCCCCTGGGCAAGGATGGGACTACGTTTTGATCGAAAGGAACTCATTACAACGTGATGGACATACAAATGGAACGTTTAACGTGCGTTAACTGGCGGAAATTGTGAATATACAATACGTTGTCAATGTAATCATTTAGCGTTTATCAATTTATAATATTTCATTTTAACATTTATCGCGGACGATTCAATACCCGTACACTGATCCTTGCCAGAGTTACAGAATGAGGCTTCCCCTATAGTGAGGACCCCTCCTCCTCGAAGTCTCCCTCTACAGTGAGACCAAGTCCTGTTGTAAAGGCAGATAGAACCTAGGAAGGTTCACTCCAACTCAGATATCCGTGGGAAAGATTTGCTTTACAACAGTTATGCAGCGAGACTTTTCCCAGAGGAAGTCTCTCTCTCTTCCCCTCCTCTCTCTCTCTCTCTCTCTCTCTCTCTCTCTCTCTCTCTCTCTATATATATATATATATATATATATATATATATATATATATAATTGATTATATATTGTTTAACATCCCGTTTGAGAATTTTTCACTCATATGGAGACGTCACTATATGACGTGAAGGGCTGCAAAATTTAGGCTTATGCTCGGCGCTTATGGCCTTTGAGCAGGGAGTGATCTTTAACGTGCCAAGTGGCCTCGGTTTTCGATATATATATCAACATGTAATTCCCCGTGGGAATCCGGGTTAGAATAGATCCTCAGTATCCCTTGCTTGTCGTAAGAGGCGACTAAATGGGTTGGTCCTTCGGGTGAGACCGCAAAAACCGAGGCCCCGCGTCACAGTAGGTGTGGCACGATAAAGATCCCTCCCTGTTCAAAGGCCCTGAGCGCGGAGGATTTGCAGCCCCTCACCGGCAATGGTGACGTCTCCGTATGAGTGAAAAACTCGATCAAAATGTAATGGTTATTGCCCATGTGTAAAACTACGAGTAGTAAATGGCAATTACTGTGAATATACACATACACACACAATATATATATATATATATATATATATATATATATATATATATATATATATATAAAGTTATAAAAGGGGCCTCCGTGGCAGAGTGGTTAAAGCATTGCGCTCAAAATCACATGGCCTCTCATCTATAGTCGGCGCGGGTTCGATTTTCGCTCGCGCCGATATATGTGAGAAGGTTTGCCAGTTTACTTTCGGAAGGTCGGTGGTCTCTTCCCGGGTACATTGTATCTGAGTTCTCTCCTCCACCAATAAAAACTGGACGCCACCAAGTAACTGAACAATTGTTGAGTGTGGCGAAAAGCAACAAACAATCAATCAAACAATCAAATTCCCTTATCTATGTTGCAATATTCCATCACCTGCAAATGGTATTTATATCTTCCAAATGATTCAGTATGCAAGAGCTTGTTTTGCATATGATCAATTGTTAAATTGAGACAGGCTACTGACAAAAAAGTTGATGTTATAGGGGTTTGTACAGTCTCTTCTAAAGTCAGCATTTCGCAAATTGTTTGGTCGTTATTACGATCTATTTTGTCAGTACAACTTTTCATTAGGCCAAATGCTGTCTGACGTGTTTCATACCAATTGTTAGACCGTCTTGGCACATTAATGCTGACTACAGATTGCTCCGTTTACCTGATCGAGATGTAGGGCTTACGGCGGGTATGACCGGTCGACATGGGATGTTTACTCCTCCTAGGCACCTTATCCTAGTTCTGGTATGACCAGGGGTCCGTGTTTGCCCATCTCTCTGATTTGTATTTTCTATGGGAATTACGAGATTGAATACTGTTAGTTATCTTAGCCTTTTTATTTACAAGAAAAAACCTGAATTGCCTGAAATACCCAGTTCCTCTGATCAGCCACAAGTAAAGGTGTCATAGAAAGAATCAAAAGTATCTTACTTAATTTTTTTTAATTATAATTTCAAATGCTTGAATTAACTTATAAATTCATAAGTATTATTTTGAAACCAATTGATTAGTAAACTTTATATAAAATACTCGAATATGGTTCTAAATCAATACATTTTTTACAGAGATTTAAAACTGTAAGAAATGAATATATATATATATATATATATATATATATATATATATATATATATATATATATATACTGAATATATTGCTTGAATCCAGACAAGCAAGAAAACAAAAACAATATGGGGATGAAATTTTTTTTCAAGGTATGCAAATTGTGTCCCAGACTGTAAATTGATATTTGTATAAAATCTTTTGAGAGTCAAGATCTGTTGTATTAATTGCTCAAACAAATACAAAAACACAAGACTCCAAGAGGTAAACAGTGTCACTCTAAAACATGATTGCAATACCCATTTCTAAATCATAGATTGGAACATAAAGTCTGATACCTTACTAGACATGCAAACGGTAGAAATTTCAACTGCCCAATCGCTTATCATTGTTTTATTATAAAGACAAGTCAAAAGGAAAACATGAATATGATGAAGCTCTATACCACAAAGGGGCCTCCGCGGCCGAGTGGTTAGAGCATCGCGCTCAAAATCCCAAGGCCTCTCACATCTTGTGGGTGCGGGTTCGATTCTTGCACGCGCCGATATATGTGAGAAAGTTTGCCAGTTTACTTTCGGAAAGTCTGTGGTCTCTTCCCAGATACATAGTGTCTGGGTTCTCTCCTCCACCAATAAAAACTGGACGCCACCAGATAACTAAAAATTGTTGAGTGTGGCGGACAACAACAACAATGAATCAATCAATTTATACCACAAAATCACACTAATCAATATCAAATCAGGACAGCCGTTATTGCTACCTAGCCGACATTCGGAGAGGTGTAAATACAGTCAGAGACAAGGCGTTTCACACAGCCAATGGAATCTTAGACGGCCTTTTCAAAGAGCGCACACAACTTGGTCTCTCCAAACCCACAAAATACAAGGAAATTAATAAGATATATGATCGGCATAAAAATATCTCGAAATGGCTTCATCATCACCTTGGTCCTACACCATTCTCTTTGGTACTTTTTAGCCATTCATTTTGTCACAAGAGGGCCGGGATTTCATCATCAGCTGAATACCAACAGCTTTGCCTTCTTCGCTGATGAAACTGGGGAATATGCTGTGCTAAAACACGAAACCCTGCAAATGAATAACAAACGGGGGGATGTTGAAGCACATGATACTCACACTGACAAGAGTATGTATGCATCTGTTGATGAAAACAGTTGCTGTCCTGTTAAATTACTCAAGTTATTCATATCAAAAGGTGATAAAAATATAAATCTCTTTAACCAATATATAAAGGATATAGTATGAAATCCCAATGTTTGTTTGTTTTAAGTTGATATTACATGGTTTCAATAGTCTCATTTAAAGTCAAATGTCTGTGGTCGTTGTAACGATCTAATTCACCAATACAACCTGTCATCAGAGTCAAATCGTCTTTGATGTGTTTCATACCAATATTAAGCCTTTTTTACATACTAAATTTGTCTAAGGATTACTCCGGTTACCTGAGCAAGATGTAGGGCTCACGGATGTGACCGGTCGACGGGGGATGCTTACTCCTCCTAGGCACCTGATAACGAAGCGATCAACCTCATAACTCCTGTGTGAAGATTACAAAATTAAGAGTAAGGCAAACACTGACCCCTGGATGTTTGTTTGTTTTACGTCCCGTCGAAAATTTTTCACTCATATTCAGACGTCAGGTGAAGTACCAAAAATTTAGAACTATGCTTAGCGTTCAGGGCCGTAGCAGCGAGAGTTCTTTAACGTGCCAATGCCTGCCATGAAACCGGGCCTCCGTTTTTAAGGCCATATCAGAAAGACCCATGTTTCTTACTTGTAAATACCGAGCGTTTGGTGAAGGAGCAATCACTACCTCTGTGTACGGTTTAGGTTTGACGCAGCCATGACACGAATGGGGCTCGATCTTTCGACCTCCCGGTTACGAAGCAAACGCTCTAACCAGGTATCCAATGTTTTTTCTGAAGATTTTTTTTTTAAATTCACATAGGGGATCCTGCAACCTGTCTTTTCACAATGATCTTTCTATATTAGCTAAGCTGTTACTTAATACTAGATTTATTTGTTTCCAAGTTTACCCCGTCACTTATATATTTTTTTTTTTCAAAAGCAATGTTGCCATAGAACTAACTCGTAGCAAAGGATCAACTCAGGGTAACAAAAGAAAATAGCCGCAGGGAAGAACAATATTCCGGAAAAAAGTAACATTGTTATTATATCAACTTTCATTGTTTTATGGATTTGTTTTACTTCTCTAGAGTTGTGTTCTGCGACGGCGCGTTGTTTAAAATTGTGTTAGCACAATGTCGTGTTCTGTGGGCGTTTATCAAGCTACAACAT
Organism: Ostrea denselamellosa; assembly: GCA_024699665.1. NCBI lineage: Eukaryota > Metazoa > Mollusca > Bivalvia > Ostreida > Ostreidae > Ostrea > Ostrea denselamellosa. The sequence goes on from JAMZEH010000013.1 coordinate 1,506,355, forward strand.
ATCTGGGTTGAACTTGTGTTGCAAATTTTAAATTTGTTATTATAGCAATACATGTGTTTATTTAGAGTTATTTCCCTTGTACAAAATTCACGAATGCTAAAGCATAAGGTATATTGCTAAACATTATTACTTTACTTTGCTGTTAGCAATTTCATATTTACGAAAGATGTAGTTTATCAGTAATAAAGCAATGGTAGAATGGTAAATAATGTAAACTGACAGCTAATTTGTGTAAATTTGAAAACAAATAATTAGTTACGATATAAAACAGTAGACTTTACTTTTGTATTTGCGAAGATAATTGACTAGTTGAAAAGGTCGTGTATGGTGAAAAAGTAGTTCCTATTTACGTGACACTACATTAGTAGAGTATCGGAAGAATATCGATGAAAAACATTGATTGTATATTGTTTAAAGTTCCTCTTGAGAATCTTTCACTCATCTGGAGATGTTACCATAGCCGGTAAAAGGCTGAAAATGTTTTAGGCCTCTCATCGGCCTTAAAGCAGAGAGGGATATTTGTTTGTTTGTTTTACGTCCCGTCGAGAATTTTTCACTCATATTGAGACGTCACTAGCTGTAGGTGAAGTACCACAAATTTAGACCTATGCTTAGCGTTCAGGGCCGTATCAGTGAGGGTTCTTTAACGTGCCAACGACCACCGTGACACGGGACCTCCGTTTTTAAGGTCATATCCGAAAGACTCGTGATTCTCCCTTCTAAATGCCGAGCGTTTGGCGAAGGAGCAATCACTACCTATTTTTCGTCTTAGGTTTGACGCAGCCATGGCACGAGCGGGGCTCGAACTCACGACCTCCAGAAAGCTCTGGGAAAATTGTCATTTTACGCCCCCCCCCCCTTTTTTTTAAACGTATATAATAATTAATAAAAGTTTGACGGCTGACACTGGGTTGTATATTGTTTAATGTCCCGCTCAAGAATCTTTCACTCATATGAGACGTCGCCATTGCCACTGAAGGGCTGCAAAATTTAGGCCTATGCTCGGCGCTTACAGCCTTTAAGCAGGGAGGGATCTTTATTATGTCACTCTTGCTGTGACAAAGAGACTTCAGTTGGGCTCGATATTCACGTAAGCAATTTCCGTAAATACAGAAGCGATAAAGTTAAAAAGTTAAGAAAATCAAGCTCATTTGAGAAATTAATAATCACGGAAAAATTCAACTGTAGAACATTGACTACGATTGACGCGCGGACGCGCCGAATACAACTAACCCTACGTTAAACTTAAAAAAGCTATTGCTGCTTCGCCAAATGCTCGGCATGTAGAAGTAAGATTCACGGGTCTTTCTGATGTGACCTGCCACGTGTCGCGACAGGTGTTGGCACTTTAAAGAAGGTCCTGACCACTAAGCTTAGGTGTAAATATTTGGTACTTCACCTACAGCTGGTGACGTTCAATATGAGTGAAAGGTTCTCGATGAACAACCAAAAAAAACCAGCAACAATTTAAAAAAAAAACTAAATGAGCAGTCTCCGAAATAATTTATAGACAAAATACATCTACCGAGTGAATCCAATGTAACCCCTCAAAGTTTGATGCGTCGAGTAAAAATGGTTCTGTGCATGTTACTTCTGGTCCTAAGGATTGATTGATTGATTGTTGTTTTCCGCCACACTCAACAATTTTTTAGTTATCTGGTGGCGTCCAGCTTTTGTAGGTGGAGGAGAGACACAGATACAGTGTACCCGGGAAGAGACCAATGACCTTCCGAAAGTAAACTGGCAAACTTTCTCACATATATCGGCGCGAGCGAGAATCGAACCTGCGCCGACTAGAGGTGAGAGGCCTTGTGATTTTGAGCGCGATGCTCTAACCACTCGGCCACGGAGGCCCCTCCTGGTCCTAAGGAAACTGTCGAGCGTATTTATACAAAACAAAAAAAACCCAAAAAAACAACCAGAATTTCTGTCAGAAAAGCCCATCTTGAGTCCCTATTAGCTATTAGCTCAACTAAAAACAGAAGTTTCTGATTGCTACATGTAACATAATAAAGCATTCTGGCTGTTTTTGCTGTAAGATTACTTTAGCAATGCATCATTTACGTTAATTGTAAACTCTAAGCTCGTACTTGTTAATATGTATGTAATATTTCTGCTGTACAGATGACCGCAAAACCAACCCTCTTGGTTTTGAAACAAAAATACTACAAAATCCATGCTTGGAATTTAGTACTCCGTGTAACAATATTTGTTTACGCTATACAACCGTAAATATATGGATTTACAGTTGCAAATAGTGAGAGCACTTTCACGATCAATCTAAAACTCTCAACATTTTTCTTGATATTGATAGCGTTTTCTCACGGTGGAAGTCGATTTACGACATTGATCCCATTTATGTTAGTGGAGCCACTTTCCGTTGATGTAACACTGTTCACCTGCATTGTCGTAATTAGGCTTTTTCATATTTGTCAACTCCCGGGTCTGATCCTAAAATGCCATGTTAACAACGATATAATACGTGTTTTAATGATAATACAACATGCATCGATCGCCTGTTTATATGAAACGTGTATAGCCTACCGTCATTATAAGAAAGGAAATTAATACAGCTGAAAGCAATTGTTCCTTGCGGAGTATACTGTAAAACGGCAAATGGTGGTAGGACAACACACATTTAATTTGTACAGTAATCGTACGAATAAATTGACACTTTTGTCAATTAGTTCAATTACACCTGGGCAGACGAAGGGCTTCAAAGAAATCGGCCTTAATCATTCCATTAGGTTAATTATCGGCACAGTTCCACTCCAGGGAAATGCGCGAGATAGCACCAAAAACCGGAAGTTCACATATGCAGTCAATCGTTGATATCATTAGGGAGGCAGTGAAAATTCCCGGAATAAAATGGCTGTCCGCTCGAAGGAAAGGTGTTATTAAGTGACCTTCAACGGAAAATTAACTCGTGTGTCCTGTGATGCGTGAATTCCTAGCCTCAAGTAGAATTCATTGAAATTTCCCCTACTGTTCCATGGAAAGGGTCTCAGACAAGAGGCTGGAGATTGATATTTGACTATAATGAAATGGAAAAAAGGAAAGATTTAGTTAAAAAAAAACATATTTCTCATTTTATTTTACAAATTTCTTAAACAAAAGGCAAATCAAAATTAAATTAATCATTTTACCGCCAGTCTTGTATGTATGTTTGAAACTTACGTTATTTAGTTTGTGCGTATTTTAGTGTAATAGTTACAAAATAATCAAGAACAAGACCGCCCTCTCCCTGTATTCATGCTCCACCGTGGGAATCCGGGTAACAATAGGTCCTCAGGACCTCTTGCTTGTCTTAAGAGGCGACTAAATGGGGCGGACCGCCGGATGAGACTGCTAAAACCGAGGCACCGTGTCACAGCAGGTGTGGCACGATAAAGATCCCTCCCTGCTCAAGGGCCCTGAGCGCCGAGCATAAGCATATATTTTGCAGCCCTTCACCGGCAATTCTCGAATAGGGCGATAAACAATATACAATCAACCAACAATATATACATACCAATAACATGTATTTCATTATATTTATGGGGAGGTTCAGATCAAATTCGAATATGTGTATACCAGAAAATATTTAATACAAGACAATGACATTTACCCATCATTGTTTATATTAATTTTAAACAGCTATAAGCATTATACATAATCTTTACATCTTGCATAAGAATACCGCCACTGTCTCAAAATTCAAAGTAGATACTTCTGCTTCAATGATGTTTCAGAGGAATTGAACTGTCTGAAATAAATGGCAATCTCTGTCATTCTTGACTTTGACAACTGTAAACTAACGTTATGCTCGAGATACTTTGCAGAAGCCCACGAGTTTCGCTTCCAAACGGCACCCTAAAGTGAGAGAAAATTCTGGTAGATCTCTACCACTCAAGTGATTAATTAAGTAGTTAAATTGGCTTGGATAATATCGACATCACGGAGGGTAGTTTGATTTACTTTATAACCGCTAATGGAGGGGAATGGAATTTTCACTCGGACTTTGCCGGCGTTTTGTAGTCGGGGCCTATTAACTGCTAACTGCTGATCGTGTTCGGTATCGCTCCAAGCTTTCCGAGAACGATTGGTAACACGAAAAACACATTAATGTTTTAGGGGGATATTCACATCAGAATACAGACGATATAAAGAAATCTGACATGCTCGGTTACATTAATAAAGTTTAATAACATTTTATTGTTGGTCTTGTTAATCTGTGCTCTCGCCTCTTTCACGTTCTTTCTCTCTTTGACCGTGTTCTTGCTCTCACTGATACAAAAGTTGACACCGGAAGAGCCACAATGAAATCCTAAAACAGTGCAATATTTAGTGATATGATTCACAAGCCCTTGATTTTGTAAATATATAAAGATGTGACGTCCGTATACATATAAGTAAGAAGTAATACAAGGTACTTGAAATTATGAGAATCCTGGTCATTGCATATGAAATGCAAATGTATATACTACCGTTCTCTTCTACGATACTTTGTCAACAAAACCATGTATGGCATAACTGCATTCATTGTTTTATTTCCGAAAACAGCGACATACGATGATCCAACAGCTCCGTTTTTCGTTTTACACCGAATACTTTGTAACAGAACTGCAGAGTACGTACATTTCATAATTATTAAATTGAAAGAAAAATATAACTCTCATTGTTGAACATTGTATTAACATAAATGCATTGTTTACCAGCAATAATATCATGAATATATATATATATATATATATATATATATATATATATATATTAATAAAACAGAAGTTCGAATGAGAGATGCTGTTTTCTACTTAACCTAAAAAATTTACCAACGCATTTTTAAATATAGGTGTCAGCCAATCAAAATCAGCACACTAATTCAGCGCGGTACTGTTACAAAGTATTCGTCGGTGTGAAACGGAAAATCAAGCTGTTAAGTCATGTTCTGTCGCTGTTTTCGGAGATAAGAGTTAATTAATGCAGTTATGCCATACATGGTTTTGTAGATAAGTTATTGTACATGAGAACGGTACCAATATATTCCCTGAAAGCGCATATGACCGGGATTCTCAGGAGGGTATCGGTTGGTGTAAATCGGTGAATTTCTTAACATACGGACGTTATAACTTTATTTACAGATATAAGTCACTGTGGTATGATCATATACTCACAAGTCGCATATATTTTTGTAGAATTTTTTTAAAAAGAAAATTATAGATGCCATTGATCACGTGACAATTGTGTATTTCAACACATGATAATTGTTGCCTGTTGCTATTCATTTTGTGCCAACCCCCTCCCCCCATATTTAATCTATGAATGGAGCTCAAGGCCGTAGCAGCGAACTTTCGTTATCTTGCCAGTATTTACCTTATCATTGAACCTCCGAATTTAAGGTCATATCCAATAATCCCGTGATTTTCACTTCTAATGCCCTGCAATGGAACAGACATCTAAATGCACCTTGCTGGTGCGACACGGTACGCGGACTGAGAATGAAACCGGGACCTCTTGGTGGAGGACCGAGCGCCCAAACTACCAAGTTACCGCAACATATGTCATTATTTAAATTCATATGAGTGAAAAAATATCGTATGGGATGTAAAGTAACAAACAAAAGGGGAAAAAAGCAGATAAATTCATACTTCCATTAAATTCACAAATCGAGTTACCTTTGAGTTGAAGGTGATAAAGGAACAACATTGTTTGGGTTTTTTTTTTTCTGGTTTTTTTTTTTTTCAGACTGAAAATGTAGTGAAAGTGTCAAGACAAGAACATCGGTATTAAATGAAATGAGAAATGAAATATGATTCTGAAAATATATAAACACCTGTAGTATATGAAAGCTAATTCATATAATTAAAACTTTGTAAAACTTGACTTGACTATTGGTAATGGAATGGTCGCCATGGAAAATGAATAACCAAAACAACTAGCTAATTTAGATCATAACAAAAACAAGTCATAAGAATTGTTCATTACACATGTATGGTAGCAATAATATATAATAACAGGAGAAAACTTGTGTCATTGTTTCCTATCACAAGGACTTTATTCTACAAAGCGTTTTATGGATTATACCGTGAGAACGATTGTTGATTGTCTCCGAGCAACGGGGGTCCTTGTAACGTTTGACTGTAGTAGGAATTTCCACTACAAGACTGCCAAGTGATGCATTAATTGACAGGGATAGCACGGCTCATTGATTGGTTAAAGTGCTAATCCTATTAAGGAACATCTAATGAAAGTCCTCGTCTATCTCACATTACATTTGTTACATGCGAAATTTTACACTGCCATAATGGTACGATGCTTTTGGTGGAAACAAATACAGAACCATACTGATTTTTTTTTATAGGAATCCCGGATACTATGCACAGAACCCGCTTATTACTAAAGTAGATTAAGAAATGAATTGGGGCCTAGTTATCAATGGCATATGAAGTGAAACATGTAGACCTGAATTAATTCTCTTCTTACGTACTACATATGATACATGAATAGCTTGCATTATTAATCAAACTTAAGGTGCTGGATTCTTAATCCTCATACACACTTTTTGTGGCTTTTTTGTAATACTTATTCTAAAGGTAGTGTTTGACAATAGTGCCTGTAATGTTATCTTTGTAAACGTTTAAAGCAGTACTTAAGTAGTGTTTTAACAATTTTACCCCCCCCCCCCCTCCAATAACTTTTTTCAGACTTAGGAATTCTTTTCTCTGGTCATCTACAAGAATAAAGAATATGAGGTATCAGTCCTTCATGGAGCAATCAAAATGAAAATCTCCCTAGAGAAAACACAAACGTCAGAATCTTTGACGGTTAATTTTCCGGACAGTCGAGGTGATTGGCGGACAACAAGGACGATCGTTTCCGCCTTTAACCTATCAAGTGTTTACATGGCTCTTTGATTACTTCTAAAATTAATTTTTCTTCCTTAATGATCAAGTTTATTTGATAAAGTCACCCTCTGTCAACCTATCTCTCAATCCCGAATTCTGGAATATTCCCAGAGTGTTGAATGCTTTTTATAATCCCGATCCCGATTCTCTAGTAATCACTTATTTTAACCAAAATGAAATCGAATGACCGTGTTGAAGAATTGTATTAAATTGACTTAAGAATCCAAATGAGTTGAATATTTGTTTTCTTTTCCACTTACAAAGTATGACTTTCAAAGATTACCAGAAGCTTGTTAATGCGATTGTTTGTTCAGAAGAAACTAAAGGATTTGAATGTTTGATGTAATAACTGAAAAACAAACATTATTTGTATAATAAAGATATTTGTTTATACAACTGTTAATTAATAAGATAGCCGTTAATGTAAATTAATCCCACATTTCTTCATCCCGCAGAAAATGCAGTCTCAGTGATGGATTGGGAAATGAGAATTGCGCGTGCTTGGATTCGGATTCAATGAGAAATTCATTAGTCGATGTCCGAAAACTTCAAACATTTGATTAACATTGAATAACTATCAATCTTTCTTCGTCTCTCTTTGTAAAACAAAAACTACGGTTCCAAAAGCAAATTTCTTTATAAATGTTCGGACCAATACACAATTTGAAAAGAGTAAAACAAAGGCATCATAATTCTGTATCGATGAAAACCTTACACTGACATCAAAGAGGAGCAAAAATGTGATGTTTATCGTTGAATGCACAAAAAGTTCAGGTATCTGCCAATTATCACAGTGCTCAAACATTGTATGAATTTGTTGCATTGCATTTATTATCAATCCATTTTGAATACATTAGATTGACCAAAATTAGAATGTTTTCAACCCACCATTTTACTTTAAACAATGTTTCATTATGTACATGGAGACATAATAAGGATTAGGTAGATCATAAGCCCTCTATAAACGTGCAAGGTAATGCAATACAAGAGCTCCGTAAAGCGGGGCATATTCCCTCTCAGTGACTGTCTACAAGCTTTTTTTCTATGAAGACCCGTAGTGACCTTGACCTTTAACCCTTTGGTCCCAAATCGATAATAAATCGAGCAAAAATATGGCTTGTAGGATGTCCACACTCACACACACAGATAGATAGATAGAGAGAGAGAGAGAGAGTATATACCCTCTCGCAATGAATTGTAAGGGGATAATAAAATGACCAAAGAGGTTATAGACAAGTAACAAAAGTAGTTTTGTATCACTATAACTGAATTACATACACATTAATTAATTGAAAGAATTTGTAAAACAAAGGAGTATTTGATAATTAACTGTTGTGAATGAGATGACAAATTTACAAGGATGTTTTAACATACTGTTCGGAGTTCAAGTACAGCTACGTAGAAAACAAAGAAATAAAAGAGGGTAAGAGAGAGAGAGAGAGAGAGAGAGAGAGAGAGAGAGAGAGAGAGAGAGAGAGCGGGTACCGACTAGGCAGAAAAAAGACAAATATATATGCTTATACATGTACATTTGTAACTTGTGCAGTCAGGCAATCGTATAAACGTACGTGTCTCCGAATATTTTGGTTTTTAATATAAGCTCTTGAACAGTTCCAAAACTTTGGATATTTTCTTTGAAACTATAGATCTTCATGTTTAATAGAAGGGAAGATGTTTCATTGTTTGGACAAATATGTACATAGTATTTAATATTTTATAGACTTTAATTCGAATCATTTTGCAGGAGAAAGGTATTCGCATTCTGAAATGTAAAAAAAAAACTATATAAATAAAAAAAATTTAGTTTTCTTTGAGAATAGGAATAATGATTTTTGGGAGGTCGGATTATTTTTCGATTCGTTCAAAAAGGAGAAACAAAAACTTTTAATTTAGGCCTTGTACATATCAGAATACCTTATCTTTATGCATAAAAAAATAATTACTGCCAAAACATTTCGATGTAAAGGCTTAATTCTTAATTAAATAACAGAATGGCATCTGTAAATGTGGTTGTTCTCCTCCGTACGAACCGTATATATACATGAACTGTTTTATAATTTATTGGTCCATATGTTGGCGATACTCAAACAAGATGGGTTATAATTCAATACACTTTCTCGTTTGAACTGTTAAATAAAAAAAGTAAACCAAACAATATAAAATGCTTTGGTGAATTAGACGGTGTCCGCCTGGGGGTATCCTTTTCCAGTATATTGTTTTATTAATTACCAATACGTGGCTTGGTTTTATCATAATAAATGTATCCAACATCTTTTTATCTTTATCAGCGAATATGTCAGAGACAATCTGGAATAATTTGTAAAAGCTATTTTCCGCTGTCGACGATCCGTCCATTATCTGTGGAATAATATTCAATAAAACTGGTATATCGCATCAGCGATTCATGAAAGAGAAAGCCAATTTTCGATATCTTTTTGTGACACTTTGCATCAGTGACACGCGACTTTTCCGGGGCTAAATGTTTATAGTATAGATGACATCTGTATTACTTACAATTATCATAAAAACAACAAATAATGTGTAATATCTGATACACTATCTAATTGTCTCATTCTGGTCGTGTGCGAAAAACGTTTTCGCCTCTGGATGTTTTTTCCTAATTCTAGAACATTTTAGCTCATAGATAATTATTAAGAGATTATCAAGCCTGGGTACAATTTAAATAATACATTTATAAGCTGGATGGAGAATTCTTTGTATCAGGTGATTTGACAATTCCCGCCGGCGAGATCTCTCGTTATTTCCTGGCATAGGAGAAAATCTGGGCTTCTGGGTTTTCATTATATTATACCGTTATAATTACCTCGGCAAACAGCACGGCCTTGAGGTGCACAGGTTTCATTTACTTTCATTTTGTAAGATCAAACGTTTCTTCAAAGTCGACCTGACTTAATAGCTGCAATAAACTTGGCCTGAATGCCTATCTTGAAATCGAAATAACAGGAATTTATTTATCATTAAGATTTTAGGTCATTGGTTATGATTTAATTGTTTCGATATTTTGTCATTTTATGCATCATTTTATGATTTTGTTTTATTTTAATGCAATCGTATGTTTGAAACAATGATTTTAAAGCGAGAAAATGTTGATGGGTTACTACATCGTCCTAGTCAAAGAAGATACACAATGAAAATTGTTTTTAAAAACATGATATTTATAGCAAAATTTATAATTTAAACTGTACCATTTTTTGCGTGTGGACCTTGTACACGAAAATGTCAATCTATCATTACTGGGTATGTAAGAAATATGATAAAACTTCATTCGGTCATAGGATACATATCCTATACCAGACTGAGTATGGCGGTGATGTCTTGCCTGATGCATGCAGTGCTATTGAGTCTCCTTGGATAAAGTTTCCTGAGTTTAGATAGGAAAGCACTTTCGTGTTCTTTACTTTATTTGAGATTCTCGTGGGAGGATTTATATTCCTGGATATGTTTATTTAGATTTAATATCCATAAAAATGAATAGTTTTACTGTATTGTCATTACCATGTGTATTTTTACTAGATCTTGTTTTCTTAATACCAGAGATATACAGTAATGAATTATTGTTGAAAATAGATTAACTATAGATCTAATTATCATTTACAAAATTATTTCCATTTGTATAGCAAAATTACGCTACTATATACTAATATGTATAAACCAATAATATGTTCAAACAGAGACTGTTATCATTGATAGAAGCCGGACATCAATATAACTCGGTAATAGCATGTTTATGATTTTGAAATGCATTGCTTGTGCGAAAAAAAAAATGAATCGGATAAATTTTGAATTTCATACAAAATAGATTTCTCCAATTAAGTCGGTTTTGACTGGTTTTGGTTTTTTTTTACTTAATACCAGAGATATACAGTAATGAATTATTGTTGAAGATAGAATAACTAACTTATACATGTTTTGCTCTTCCGAACTCTTTGTCATTTTTCAGAGAGAGAGAGAGAGAGAGAGAGAGAGAGAGAGAGAGAGAGAGAGAGATCTGATCTTTAATTTAAAGGTTGGTAGTACATTGCAAATTAGCACTCTTCAATAAAAAAAAAATCAATCTTTCGACTCCAAGATGTGTAAACATAGAGTAAATTTTCGTCTAAATATCAATCTCAATAGTGACCCAATTAAGACTGAAAAGAAACTTGTTAACGGTTACTAGTTCATCTATATCATTCATGATTCTGTACTGAAAGTTGTCAAGACAAAGCATGTATCCATTCAATCATTTGATTTATTTATCGATTTAGAACTGATTTATATTTTCTAGTTTCTGTTTGATAAAGTATCAATACTTCCTTAAATGGTCATGTTTTCCAAGTGCATGTCTGGCAAAACACAGCTTTCTGCGACAGATAAAGCTCTAAAATTCGTTCTGGCCGGAAGTCGAATTTCTTTTTAGAGGCTCCGGCTGTCAAATTTGAGAAAAAACATTGATTTGTTACCTAAGGAACGTGTTTTTGAACTTCTCTAAAGAAATGATATCTGTCATGAGAAATGAACGATTGCAGTCTCGAGCGAAACACAAAGAACATGTAAATGTTATTTGAAATTGCAATGTTGTAAATTTCATCTATTCATGGGAATATTTTAAATATAAGATATTCCTTTTAGAATTTAATTGTAAAGAAAATTGATCCAGATATTAAGCACCTAATTGTATTCATTTTTATTGAGAGACTACGAAAAATTGAAAACGATGTTTCATGCATTTACTATGACAACATTAAATTGTATGCCATTACAGAAAATCATACTTTTAATGGCAACCAACCATATCATATATTCCATTCTGTACAAGTCAGTTTATTATACTATTTAATATTTATTCAAATACCGCATTCACGGTGATATCGAAAATTCGATATTGATATTAATTTATTATAATTCAATATTAATTTTATAGATTCCTTTATTTTAATTATTAGAACCTATTACATTCCTGTTGTTTGGGGTATACTTATTCCTATTGTTTGGCGTATATTCATTCCTTTTGTTTGGAGTATACTTATTCCTGTTGTTTGAAATATACTTATTCCTGTTGTTTGAAATATACTTATTCCTATTGTTTGGAGTATATTTTTCCTGTTGTTTGGAGTATACTTATTCCTGTTGTTTGAAGGATACTTATTTCTGTTGTTTGGAGTATATTCATTCCTGTTCTTTGGGGTGTACATATTCCTGTTGTTTTGGAATATACATATTCCCATTCTTTGGACTATACATATTCCCATTCTTTGGACTATACTTATTCCTGTTGTTTGTAGTATACTTATTCCTGTTGTTTGGAGTATACTTATTCCTGTTGTTTGTAGTATACTTATTCCTGTTGTTTTGAGTGTACTTATTCCTGTTGTTTGAAGTATACTTATTTCTGTTGTTTGGAGTATATTCATTCCTGTTCTTTGGGGTGTACATATTCCTGTTGTTTTGGAAAATACATATTCCCATTCTTGGGACTATACATATTCCCATTCTTTGGACTATACTTATTCCTGTTGTTTGTAGTATATCTGTGTACCTTGCGAGTTTTGTACTGGAATTGTAATTGATAATTTTGTATTTTTCAAGCGAGAAAATACAGTGATATTTTGCTCTGTTGCTTATTCCTCCGAAAATGTATTCACCTATTATGCCTTATAAATATAGTAATCGTCTTGAAATTTTCCCAAACACTTTCTACTAGTATCAATGTGGTTTTGGAGATGCGAGTATGGGGTTATATTCTTCAATCTACCAATAAAACGTCAGGCAATCTGAAGTGTTAACCTTCAGCGAAGTTGGTAAAGAGGTTTAATATATACTTAGCAACATGATGAATGTATAGAATTAATGATGAAAGTTGCAAATAGTTGAACAGTTATTTAAGGAGAAGATTGCAAAAGCTGATTAACAGGTGTGTTTTTCTGCCAAAACTGTCTACAAATACGGGAAATTCTCAAGGATCTGTTTTAAGGCCACTGTGCCATTAGAATGTTTGTGGATGATAGGTCTTTCAGAATTAACAGAATGAATCATTTTACCGAGACTTTCAAAAACCTTGATCTAGAATTGCTGAATAAATCGTATAGAGGTTAATACGAGTAATATTGAAATACGTTGAAAATGTTTGCTAGTATTTATTCGTGCAATTATTTTGGGTATATAGATAACCAGTGAGAGTTAGTAACCGGTTTTATACCAAATTTGATTTTTCTTTTTCTTTTTTTTTCTTTGATTTTCAAGAGAGACTTGTCGATTGTCTCTTGAAAATTAAAAAAAATATTGAACGAGATTTTGAGGAAACTGGTCAATAACGAGCACATGTTTTTGCTACTACACTTGCAGAGTTTTGGTGTGTGTGTGTGTGTGTGTGTGTGTGTGTGTGTGTGTGTGTGTGTGTGTTTTAAATAAACGTCTCATCTCTATTTTATTATACGTGCACATGCAAGAGATTGCTAGATAATCTGTCAAAATGAATTATACAAATAAAATCTCTATCTTGTACAGCTTAATAGTAATGATCAAGGTTAAAGATGCGGATAAAGAAACAGTAATATATGTGTTTAAAAAAAATTATGCCTTTGAGCTTAGTCACACCTTTCATGTTAAATTTTACCTTCATGAATAACCTTGAATTTTATTGGTTACCTAGGTTACAATGGCAGTTCAGGACACCTAATAAGAAGTTTCAATCTGCATAGTTCAATATAGTAATGACCACGATAAAAGTTGTCGACATATGACGCTAAAATGAGTTAGAAAGACAGACTAAACACCATATGGCCCTTGATCTTAAAATTCGAACTCGGGAGCCTAATACTATACTTGCACACAATGGGACGACTGAAGATTCAGCATTCTGTAAAAATAAAATTGAACACAAAACCTTATGTAGAACATGCTTTCAATGATTTGTAATTTAATTTGAAATCACGTTTTCAATTCAGATGCGCACAAAATGTATCCGTTGTACCACTGAGAATTTTAATCCCCAAAACTGCGGGCAACCGTATGCACGTGCTTTTGCTCGCTGCTCACCGCAGTCAAAAACATAATCTACAGGAAATTGACTACCTTTATTGGAAATGCTGATCTCGCTTTAAAATTGTCTTTTATCACGTATTGTTTTTTCAGAGAGAGTGCTGGTGCGTGATGCGAATTATTGAGTGGCCTTTTGCATTAATCTGATCTGTGATTGTAATATCAGGGTTGAAATCTCATAATACATATGTAAAACCGTAATTATACAAATTGTATTAGTTAGAGAAGCTGTAATTAATGTTCGAACAGCAAGGAGCAGAGTCTTTGATCCCCTCGTGCAATAAATCTTAATTTCCCGTCTAAATTCAATGAAATGTGAAGAATTTTCCTATATTATTCTCTAACATGGTACTGGTGTAGCAAAGAAAATTTATATTGCAAACTCCACATTGATTTTTTCGGTTGTAAAATTTACTTGCCTTTTCTGGTAAATTAGATTCAAATCTTTTAATCTATAGGCCAAAGCGGATATCTGTTTTTAATTAATGTATTCTGTACTTAACAGAGTTCATGAACAATGAAGCTTAGATCAGTATACTATTTCCTTTAGATAATGCATTCCGGGTAATAAATCAATATATTTCCAGTTACATGAAGTTACATTATTAATATTGCTTATTTTAATTAAAGAAACATTACTATCAATGTTTATCTCAAGAAAAAATGGGACAAAGATATGATAGTTTTATGTTTGTTTATCGACCAAACCAGAAAGCGTATAGATACATGTACACTTATGTATAAACATACTGGTAGTATGTATATTAGATATTTTATAGATATGTACATATTGTTAGTATATACATTAAACAACTAGATTACAAACATTATACACATGTACATATTGTTAGTATAACGGGTACACATTACAGATTTAAATTACAAATATTATACGTACTTACATATTCTTAGTATAATATGCACGGCAGATTTACATGTACGTATTGTACATCACAGATTTACATGTACGTATTATACATAACAGATCTACATGTACGTATTATACATGACAGATTTACATGTACGTATTGTACATGACAGATTTACATGTACGTATTATACATGACAGATTTACATGTACGTATTGTACATGACAGATTTACATGTACGTATTATACATCACATATTTACATGTACGTATTATACACCACAGATTTACATGTACGTATTATACATGACAGATTTACAAACATTATATATGTATGTATACACTGTTAGTATATACATTATATGTAACATATTTAAAACATATGTACTAGTTTTAGTATATACATTGCACGTATATATATATATATATATATATATATATATATATATATATATATATATATAAAACATTTTAACATTTTATATCACAAATTTACGAAAAAGCTTACACCATTGAAGTATAAATGTAGTATAACTCATGTACAAAGAAGCCGATTTTTATTTTACCATTTCTTATACAACAAGATATAGCTATGTGGCAGGACAAATCTGGCATAGAAATGGTAACATGGTGCAAATGAAGTATATATCAGAAATATATCCCGAGCTAATGACAAAGAGTAATAATACGATTCATTACTAGAAGACAGTCTTATTCAATAATACTACTGAGACATGAAGTTGTCGTACTTAGGCCTGGTTACTATGGTAATGAATAGTAGTATTCGTCCTTTACTTCTTGCATATTACAATAATCACATGTTCTGTAGTCATGAGAATAATAAATAAGTCTTTAAAAATAACAATTAAGTGTTATAAAATATATATATATATATATATATATATATATATATATATATATATATATATATATATTTGAGTTTTAATGGTGTGAAAAAAGTTTGCAGGGAATAATTATCTACCAGGTACTTTAACAAAATATTTAGGTGAAAATTCAGATGTTTCCTGTACTCAGTAATATCAATAAAGGAAAATGTTGATGACACTTTTGTGCAAGAAATATCCGTTCAATGCATATATAGTGCAACACGTGGAAGGGGATGGGCAATAGGCGTTTTCTCCTTTGCTTAACTAAATGTTGCCGAGCGTAATGTATTCATGAAGTGAACCATTATTACTAAATTCAGTAACCCGTATCCTAAAATTCTTGATTTTTGCAAGAATTATTTATACATTTTCCTTAAAATTAGTTATCAGAGAGATGGAAACTTAAGAGTAAAATTCATATAACAAGTTGTTTATAGATACAAATGTCTATTCTTACAAATATGCT